>CM075867.1:6670736-6745736 GCA_038021265.1 Cyprinella venusta | reverse complement strand
GGTTTAAGCAGCTTTAAGGTCCAGTAACACTAATAGAGAGATGCAATCATGAGCGGATGATAAGAGCAAGTAATTTGTAACTCTGATGAGAGCTGTCTCAGTACTATGATACAGTCTAAATCCTGATTGGAAATCCTTGTAGAAACCATTTCTCTCTAAGAAGGAATATAGGTTTGAGGATACTCCCTTGTATTTTGGACTGAAAAGGGATATTCAAGATCAGTCTGTGGTTGACTAGTTCTCTAGGATCAAGTTAACATCACCAGGTTATGTGGGTCATGTCTAAAACTGTCCATTGAGGATGCTTATGTTACACAATAAACCTACAGCTGTACTAATGTTGTTTGAACTAGAACAAATTAGTGAACCAGCCCTAATTAATCCGAAGACACAACAGGAAACACCGCCACAATGTTATTGTGCTACTTTAGTTCACAGATCTCCACCCCTGATTCTCAGACTGAAAATATATCCCTATTTTTCCAAGCTCTTCAGACGTTTACCTATGACTCTGTTTAAAGATCTGACATTAGAGAATGTGCTCTGTTGTAGATCTTGTTTAAAACATGGAAAGAAGTCATATTGACCTTGGTACACAATAAAACACTCAGGGTAGTTTTACACAATCAAATATACTCTAGGTCTCGAGTGGAGGATCTCAGTTTCTATCACAGATACCTGACGTAACCTCATTTAGATCAAATGAACAATCCCTTATGAGTTACATGCTTATAGTGTTTAAATCACAAACCCTGAACATGAGCAGCTGTAATAGTTAGATTTCTGGTTAGTATTCTGGAAAGTTTGTGGAAAACTTGCCATGGTTATTTTTACAGTATTTCTTGCATCAATATGATATAAATTTGTTTCAATGTCTGTTTGGTCAAAATTATTGTAAACGTTGTCGTTTTAAGCCATTTCAGACAAATACACTATCATTTGGTTTTTTTGCATATTTGGCTTGTTTGGGCTCTTTATTTTTTGAAAGAAATCACTTATGCTCACCAAAGCTGCTTTTATTTGAACAAAAATACAGTGACCATTATCACAACTGTTTTCTATTTGAATGTATTTTAAACGGTAATTTATTCATGTGATCATCATTACTAGTCACATTATAGTGTTATGCCTGGTTCAGATTACACGATTTTAGCCCGATTTTGGCACCATCCGTTTGACGTGGGGTGTCGTGGGGATTCGTAAACGACAACGGGCATCGGGACGCAAGATTCGATCGTATCATCTCGTATAGTGTGTCATAGTGGGCGACAACCTACATCGCGTCTGCGATGCTTCACGACATCACGACAAAAAGACTTGCATGTTTAATTTTTTTAAAGGTCGTCCACCATGGTTCCGTCACATGTATGAGGTTGACCAATAGGAGCACAAGCTTTTCCGTATACAACTTTCAAGAAAGACAAAACGAAAGAGAGACGATGGTGCTAACGTTAAAACTAGAAGTAAAAATATATAAGAAAACAATATTTTACCTCAAGTTCTCTTTGGAGGATTGACAGCCCATACTGTCCTCTTCGAGCAGGGTTCTCAAGTCTCACGCAATGGCCGTGAGACACGCAATTCAAGCAGTTCACACACTCAAACGCCACACCGTGTATTTCTCACTCTGAAAAGGCAATGCCGATCAGTCTAGGAAGTCACTCGCTATGAGTTTCGCCTTCTTGATGACATCACGCGCGCCGTTAAAGACAGCATGCAATGACTGGTCAGGAAGTAATGTGTAGTCTGACATGTGTCCTGTCCACGACACGACAAGATTTTAGGAGCCAAAATCCCGTAATCTGACACAGTGACTATCGTAACAGACAAAAAAAATCGTGTAATCTGAACCAGGCATTAGGCCATGTGTCCACCAAAGCGTTTTTCCATGCACTTGGCGTATGTTTTCAATTGTTTTCAATGGGAGCGGCGCGTTTTTTAAATGCCATGAGCGTGACGAGGCGCTGAGCGTTTTTCTCACGCTGGAGCGCCGAGAAAAACGTTTTTACTGGTCGCCGAGTTGAAAAATGTTCAACTTTGGATAAAACGCAGCGCTCATCACCGTCACTTTTTACCCAGCCGGCCAATCACAATGGAGGAGCGGCGGGACTAATACCACACCGACCAACTGTCACAACATTCAAACTGTGCTGCTGATATTTTGTATCATAGCAACAAAACGTCTCAAAGAAAAAAATGCTGCGCTGCCAAAACGCTCTCAAACGCCCAAAGCTCGGCGTCTTCAGCAGAGCTTCTAGCGTTTTCAGATGGCTAAAAACGCTTTGGTGGACACACAGCCTCACTCACATTACAGTGTCACAGGACACTGTCACTCTTTATCAATTTAATGGTGAATAAAAGTTTTATTAAACAAAAAAACGTCTCTATCTGCAGGTGAGTCAGGATGGTAAGGCTTTGCTTGACGTTCTTCAGCGGCCGTTGAGTCCTGGTAACTCAGAGTCTCTGACTGCAACAGCTAACTACTCTAAAGCCGTGCACTGTATTCTGGACGTGGTCCATGAGGTCCTGCATCACCAGAGACGTCTGGAGAACATCTGGCAGCACCGTAAAGTTCGTCTGCATCAGAGACTGCAGCTCTGTGTCTTCCAGCAGGACGTCCAACAGGTAGATAAATGTTCACATTATGTCTACACTCTCTCACTGGCAGAGTGCTCCTAACTGGTTGCCTGCTTACACAGAACATATACACATCACTTTACCATGGTACTTTTTTATTTTCTTAGATGTGCTTTAATTCATCCATAATTTTGAAGTGCAGAATGTTGAATGAGGAAATTTGTCAACAACAGTTCACCATAAATTCAGTGTTGTACAGTTATATACACAGCATGTTTTTTTTTTTCCGTTGAGTATTGGATATGTGCCCAGAGGAGCAGTTAATATCTCTCCATTAGCCTCTTTCAGCGGGTCTGTGGCAGCTCTGGGCCTGGATTCAGCTCTGGTTTATCAGGCCGGGGTCAGCCCTGAAAAAGAGCCAACAGACCCGGCCAAATCAAGATCTGAACCAGAACCAAAGAGCTGAAGAGCCCAAACGGGGGCTGGATTCAGACCAGCCAGAGGCCAAACACAGGGCAGAGAACTATAAAACACATTGCCGTCAACAATAAAATGGACATTACTCAACTCCTGTATCAGTTTCAGGGGTGATGAGCAGCATACTTTTTGTGATAAAAGTGATAAACTTTGTGTATGTGTAGTGCACTCCAAATCTTACAGAATGTTTTTTGTATCTGTATTTGCAGATCATTTTAATATTAATGTAGTAAAATGCCACTGAAATATATTTGAATAGTACACTTTCATGACTGTGTTTCTTAACACACTTTTAAAAAGTGCACTTTGTAATATCATATTAAACATTTTAAATCATGTTTCAATAATCTGCTGTTGTGCTTAAAATAAGTAAACTTTTTTGATGTGTTGACTAACATACGAAAACTACGAAATTTAGTTTTCGAAAACATACGAAATTTAACTGTGATCTGTTATTTTAAATGTACTAAATTAAAAATGTTACCTTACAAATTACAAATACAAGTTTCAATAGAAATAACATTAAAGTATTTTTTAGTTAATTTTTTTTTTTTGCTTGTCAGTAAACTTTAAAGACAAAAAAGTATGGAATTACATATAAAGATGTACTTACATTGTTGTACTGAAATAGGGTGAAGAGGAACTGTAAAGCATTACATTTTAAATTTATACTATAATTCATTTTCAATCAATTGCAATTTACATCCATTTAAGTGTCCGATAACCTTACAATCAGTTCGTCCTTAAGTATATTATTTAAATACTCTATTTAAAACTAGGCTAAAGTGTAATTTTTCTTATGGGAATTTAGCTTTGAGTGATTTATTGCTTACTGCATAATAGTAACATTAAGTATAAATATTTCAAATGTTTCTTTAAAACATTATTTTAGAAAATTGATGAAGTTATCGATTTGAAAATCAGGTTAATAGTCTTTATGGTCTCTACACAATAGTTGTTGAATAAGGGTTTTACCTCGTAGCTGTTTTTCTATTGTGTTTTTTACAAGTTGACTGATTGGTCAATATGTCAACTGAAAACTGTATTGACCAATCAGCATCCATTACCACCATTATCAGTTTTATTAAATGCTTTTTTTTATTTTATAAAACTTTATAAAACCCAATCTATTAACAATGTAGATAAACCACAAACCGATGGGCTAATTCAAGAAAGGAATGTGATGTTTATGGAACTGATCTTTCATTTTCATAGAACAAATTGGTTAATTTAACAGGTGGTGGAATATTAATATGATTTGTAGATTTATCATGAAAATAATGTAATTTACCTCTTGCATTAGATGAGAGTTTAGAGTTGATCTGACCTACTTATTTGTTAAAGCATCACGCACAGATTTTCTGATATGCATGAAACTCAATCTCTGATTGGTGGAGATTTCACCCTCCAAACACTGATCAGGTGGATGCAATAAAAAAATGTTAAAGTCTTTAAGCACAAGCATACGGCTCTGATAAACTTGGATCATTGATTTGAATGAGATATCAACATACTGAATGTTTTCTGGGAGACAGATTGTTATTATTACCCATATTTGGTGATGTTAGTTTGCCTCACCCTGAAATGTTTGCAATTCTTGAGTAATGGAGGGTGAGATGTGGCCAAATGTCTTCAAGTGTGTAGTTAAATACAGGTAATGAGTAGGTTGAGTTATTTAGATTAAATGAACAGACCTCCCACACTCATACACATACTTGTTTAAGTCATATTTGTTGTCATTACAATTTGCAGTTACAAGGAATACTTCACCTAAAAATGAGAATATGTATCCTGAAAATGTTATTTTTGAAGCTTGACAGCACCTATGCCAATTCACTGTCAACATTCTGTTGAAACATCTCTTTTTTTCTCCACATAAGAGAAATGCTAATTTCTGGATGAGCTGTTTATTTAAGAATAAAATTGTGCCTGTTTATATTCAACACACTCTCCCCTAGAGTTTTTTATGTGAGCTGTCCCATAATCTGTGGCAGTCAGACACCCTGTTTGATAAGAACCAAGGGGTTCTGTTATCTTTGCTTATTTTTTTTCTGAACCTAGTAATGAATTGATTGTGGTCACCAGTGAGTCATGGGGTTATCAGCAGAGTGCACAAGTGGTTTTGACTCGGTTACTTGGGAAACCCTGATAACCAGAGTAAACGAGGGTTGTGAGTCATGGTGGGGGAGACTGGGGGAGGTGTGAGAGACTTTATACACATGCGTTATACTGTTCTGTACCAGTCTGACATAAAATATCTAAGTGTCTCTGTTTTTTACACAAATATTTTAGTTTTCATGTGTTTGTCTGGTAAAGGTCAAAATGGTCCCTTGACTTTTATTTTAGACCATTGTGTTTGTAAAATGTCACTGTAAAAGAAAAGATCTGAAAACAAGAACATAAACAAAACTAAAAACCAACAAGTGTCATGGTGGAGCCTTGTTGGAAGACTGATTTTGAGCCGGTGGAAATAGAGACCCAGGAGGTGCCAAAGACCCAGAAGAGCCATGTCGACACCACTAGTCCGGAGTGCCACGGCTAAGCCGCAGGTGGGCATGGCCGAGGTGGAGATGTTGTCTTGGCAGACAGGTGCAAATATAGTAGGAATGAGGACAATGGTGGAATCGGAGGGAAGGAGGAGCCCGGCAGAGCCAGGGAGGTGTAGGGTTGAGGAGGACCTAACGACTCGGAAGTTGACGATGGACCAAGGTGGAATCAGAGGGACAAGGAGCAGCTAACGACTCGGAAGTTGACAATTGACCAAGGTGGAGCCAGAGGGACGAGGAGCAGCTGACGACTCGGAAGTTGAGAATGGACCAAGGTGTAGCCAGAGGGACGAGGAGCAGCTGATGACTCGGAAGTTGGCAATGGACCAAGGTGGAGCCAGAGGGACGAAGAGCAGCTGACGACTCGGAAGTTGGCAATGGACCAAGGTGTAGCCAGAGGGACGAAGAGCAGCTGACGACACGGAAGTTGACGATGGATCAAGGTGTAGCCAGAGGGACGAAGAGCAGCTGACGACTCGGAAGTTGACGATGGACCAAGGTGAAGCCAGAGGGATGAGGAGAAGCTGACGACTCAGAAGTTGACGATGGACCAATGCGGAGCCAAAGGGTCGAGGAGCAGCTGACGACTCGGAAGTTGATGATGGACCAAGGTGTAGCCAGAGGGACGAAGAGCAGCTGACGACTCGGAAGTTGACGATGGACCAATGTGAAGCCAGAGGGATGAGGAGAAGCTGACGACTCGGAAGTTGACGATGGACCAATGCGGAGCCAAAGGGTCGAGGAGCAGCTGACGACTCGGAAGTTGATGATGGACCAATGTGAAGCCAGAGGGACGAAGAGCAGCTGACGACTCGGAAGTTGACGATGGACCAATGTGAAGCCAGAGGGATGAGGAGCAGCTGACGACTCGGAAGTTGACGATGGACCAAGGTGTAGCCAGAGGGACGAGGAGCAGCTGATGACTCGGAAGTTGGCAATGGACCAAGGTGGAGCCAGAGGGACGAGGAGCAGCTGACGACTCGGAAGTTGGCAATGGAACAAGGTGTAGCCAGAGGGACGAAGAGCAGCTGACGACTCGGAAGTTGATGATGGACCAATGTGGAGCCAAAGGGTCGAGGAGCAGCTGACAACACGGAAGTTGACAATGAACCAAGGTAGAGTCAGAGGGACGAGAAGCAGCTGACAACTCGGAAGCTGTTGATGGACCAAGATGGAGCCAGAGGGACGAGGAGCAGCTGACGACTCGGAAGCTGTTGATGGACCAAGGTAGAGCCAGAGGGACGAGGAGCAGCTGACAACTAGGAAGCTGACGATGGACCAAGGTGGAGCCAGAGGGACGAGGAGCAGCTGATGACTCGGAAGTTGACGATGGACCAAGTTGGAGCCAGAGGGACGAGGAGCAGCTGACGACTAAGAAGTTGACGATGGACCAATGTGGAGCCAAAGGGTCGAGGAGCAGCTGACAACTCTGAAGTTGACATTGAACCAAGGTGGAGTCAGAGGGACGAGGAGCAGCTGACGACTCGGAAGTTGACGATGGACAAAGGTGGGGCCAGAGGGGGCCAGATGGACGAGGGAGCCCTGTGGAGCCTGAGAAAAGACATGGTAAATTGGAGCAGATGGATAGTTGTGCTGTGATGGAGCCGATGAGTTACAGGGGCGATGTGGAACCTGGGGTTTGAAGGTTTGTAGTAGAACTGAGGGATCCACTGGACAAGGCGATTGGGAAGCCTCAGACAGAGACTGCTGAGGGGCTTAAGTGAGACCACAGAGATGAGGCTCAGGTACTGGATGGCTTTGGCAGAGGAGGAGGGAGAGGGATGCTGGATGGACTTGGAGCTGGGCAGAGGCAATGGGGGACAACTTAGTACTGAATGACTAAAGAGATTTAGTTATGGGAGACGAAGACATGGTGGGATGAAGATGACTTGGAACTAGGCTTTACCAACGATGACTGAGATAGCTTGAAACTTGGGCTTATCCAGCAATGACTGAGACAAATTGGAACTTTTCTTACCAGCGATGATTTGGAACTGGGCTCTACCAGCGATGACTGGGATGACATGGAACTGGGCTTAACCAGCAGAGATGAAAATGACTTGGGACTGGGCTTAACCAGCAATGATAAAGAGGACTTGGAATTGGGTGTCACCAGCGATGACTGAGATGACTTGGAACTGTATGGGACCAGTGGAGACTGTAGAGCAGCAAATTCCTCTGAGATTACTTGGCTCTGGGTTCAACAAGTGATGACTTGGAACTGTGCATTTTCAGCGATGATTGAGATAACTTGGTACTGGGCTCCAGGGATGACAAAGAGGACTTGGAACTGGCCGTTACCAGTGAGACTGAGATGACTTGGAACTGGCTTAACCAGCAGAGATGTAGATAACTGGATGGGACCAGTAGAGACTATAGATCAGCAAACTCCTCTTCATCCAATTCTTCATCCAACACCAATTCCGTCGAGCTCCAGCTTACTTTACACACCTCGGCCAGGGAAGTGTAGGTGGGGCTCCAATTCATCCCCTCGAACTTCATTTTATGCCCTCTATGACAGATGCTGTTGCTGACTCACACACCTGTCCAGACTCTGCTGTGGGCTCAGGCCCTGAGACTAAAATAGCCTCTGGTGAACGCTCAGACTCTGGATTCATGGCGGGCTCCGGCTTTGAGTCTGTGATGGGCACTGGCAGTTCCACTGCAGGCATGGCTGACAGTGGGGTGGCGTGGGGCTGGCAATGTCCTCAGCAGTGAGGTGAAATGTGAGTCACACTGCACCAGCATCCACTGCAGATTCTCTGTGAAGCTTCTTCAAGGACCATCAACGGGCAGGCATGCCTTTGAATTTTCATCAATGTGTGTATTCACTCTGATAGAATGTACTCTATGTGTATTCTATCAGTGTTATAGAATACACATAGAGAGTGGTTGGGGTAGTGGGTAAGGCATGACAAGAGAGATTAGTGATGCTGAATGACTAATTTTGATAATATTTATTAAACAGATAGAGTGAAAACACTACACACATAAAATATTAACGTTAAATGTTACAGTTTTTCTCGATTGTTTACACACATTTTCTGGTACTTGAGACACAATGAGCACAACATGTAACTCATTCACCAACCCCCTGAACCAATTCTGCTGAACTACAAGCACAATTCCTGCTTTACACTCAAATTGCAGTTCTAAAACACACTTTTTTTCAAAACACTACACACAATTCTCTGCATTTGGCACATTTTCATGCAGAAAATCTCTTGTTTTCATGAGGAACACACTGCCATTCAAATATTCACACTGACTCGTCACATGGGCAAACACCCGTCACACAGTTTTACAATAAGCAATCAGAGCTTTAGCATAAAATACCAAAACCGATTAGAGGATGCAGCATAAATATTTTTTTATTTCTTTTTTTACTGTAACAGCATAACAAATTCTGTTGTTTTGTATGTAGACCACTGTATGTGCAACTTTGTGTTGGTTGGGGTGTACAAAATGTGGGATTTATTTCCCATTGATTTTGTGGGAAAAATAAAATATATTTGTTACCGTGTATTTGTGTGTTCTGGGTGTAAAAACAATATTCTCAAATATTTTACAACACACTTACGTATGTAATGTCTGTAGTAAGTGTAACACTGAACAAAAAAGGCCTAAGTCATTATGATGAATGGAGAAGAAGTGTTTTCCATTGATCATAGTGTTTTACATTGAGCACATCAGTGTTCAACTGGTTCTTATAAATCTCTATTCATATGATGGTTTGTGTGTGTCATTTGAAAACAAAATACCATTTTGAGAAGAAATAACATTGTTTTGAATGTAAAGTTTCATTTTGCAGGAGAATTGAGGGGTTTTGCCGATTGTGTGAGTGTTTTTAGATTTGTGTCTAGAGTTCTGAGAATATGAGGCATTCTTTCAGAAAATGTGTGTAAACAATCGAGAAAAACTGTAACGTGGAAACCAGAAATGAGAAAACTGAAGGCTTATATACACAGAGGGAATGATCAACAGAACTCGGCATTTTAAGCCAATTTTTTCCTTTTCATAATCTTGGATATTCTTATTTGTCACCGACCCCTAAAGCAGGAGAAATTGTAATTGCAGTTCTGACTGTTTACGAAACACTGAGTCTGCTCAGTTTATTATGTCTTTTCCTTGATTATTTCTTGTACTTGATTATTATCATAAGCTTGATTTGCTCAGGTTCTTTATGTAAACAGTCATTACAAAGCATAATCAATAGTTATGAACACACACATAACAGATTTTTTTAGTCAAACATCTTGCGAGTCACAATGACTGATAGTCAAATCAAAATGCCTGATTGTTATTGAACTATGAGTTGATTTATTTGGCCAAACAGGTGTTTGGATTGAATGGATGTAACCTGTGCCATCTGTTTACTCCAGATTGTGGGCAGCCATATCTTCTGATTGACTCATCACGCAGGACTATATTTATCTCATCAGCCTCTATTAATGTGCGTGTGAAAGAAGGAAGTTGTTTTTAGAACATGAAGTGGACGCATTAATCAATGTAGCAGAAACAAGAACTCATTGACGCAATTGTTTGCATGTTTGATTATCATTGTATCACTTGCAAACACGCAAGTGTAGCAGAAGAACCACAGAAAAAGGTGGTCAGATGCTTGGTGTTTGTTTCAAAATGAAATCAATTAAACCACAGATATGTATCGGTTTAGTATTTTCAGGCTATATTTTCTTCTCTTTAAAAAAATTATCAGTGTTTAGTTACGCATTTCTGGATTTCTAGTGTTTGATTGTGTTGCCTAAGTCACATTTCACATCAGTCTAATCTAAAGATGTCGCTGGGGGAATGTTATTTGCAACACAGTGTCCTTAGGGATGATGAAAAAGAGTCTTTGGATCATTATTGGACAGAAAACCGATGCTGATTGATCACTCTTCCTTCATATGCCCATGAGAGTATGTGAGCAGTCACTGGCACTGATGTGTGTGTTATAACTGGCTTTCCATATGTAACATCAATTGAATGGACTAGGGAAAACAGAAGCTTGCTTGATAGACTCTCGTTCAGTTTTGTGATTTTGTCAGTGCACTTAATGGATTGTGTTTGTGTGTTGCAGGTGATTGACTGGATAGAGAACCATGGGGAGGCTTTCCTCAGTAAACACACAGGCGTGGGCAAATCCCTGCACAGAGCCAGAGCCCTCCAGAAACGCCATGATGACTTTGAGGAGGTGGCACAGGTGAGACAACTGCTGCATCAAGTCAGAGTAATACAAACCCATCAGACTAATCCACACCAATCTTATTTAAGCCACTTGTTTTCAGATCGAATCATTCAGTTATATCCATCAAAACAGCCAATTAAAAAGTGTCTCAGACAATATGGGCAATATCAGGTCTTAGTGCATAGCAGCATATCCAATAAACAAGATAAAAAGTTAATTAACATTTATAGTCATTTTTCAGGCTTAATTGAGGGTTTTCACGTACCGGTGTGATGCAACATTAATAATACCCTTGAACCGCCAGAATTTTTCATTTTAGTATGAAGACTGGATGACTTCAGCTTATTCTAGTCCAGTAGTTCAAACTGGGGTGTGTGAGGTAATGCCTAGTTCACACTACATGATTTTAAGCCCGATTTAAGCCCGATTTGCAAATCGTTGAGTCGCCGACAAGTCAGGGTGTTATCGCGTGCAAATCGCGGGCGATTAGCGGACGATGAACGCTCGCCAATCTGTTAGTATGAAAAAGCCAACAACACAGCGAAAACGCTCGCAGACGCCTCACAGACGCATCGCCGAGCCCAGACAAATATCTAGCCTGCTAGATATCCAGAGCCGTCGCGTAACTCAAACTCAGTGATGTCATGAGGACAGCCAATCATAGCAACGCATGGGTTGAGGACACCAGGTAAATCTTTAGTTTTTCTTCTTTTTTTTGTATTTTTTCCCTCAGAGCAGATCGTCAAGCAAACAGTTAGCAGCATTAGTTTCTGTCTTACGTCCAGATTCACGTGTTGTGTTCTCTTCTTTGCTGGGGCGCAATAATTATTTATTTATTTATTGCGTGTTTTTTTCGTGACAAAACGTGGTTTGTAGACAAGATACAATCGTTTGCTGACAGAGTTGTTGTCCACTCGTTATTTATTTGATTATTTTCAGGATTTAGACCGTAACATAGTACTGAAACAGCTCTCACTGAGTCACAAATGATTTGCTCTTATCATCCGATCGTGGTTGTATCTCTATGTAGCGCGTTGTCAACTCGTGTTGTGAGGTACCTCCTGTTGTGGATCAATCACGTTGTGTTGTGTGGTGTGAACAGCTGAACAACTTGAACACTCCTGATTTCATCGAGAGCAAGTCATGTAGTGTGAACCACACAGTTCAGCCCGACGTTTTAAAATCACGTAGTGTGAACTAGGCATTAGAGAGGGTACACGGAAAAATGCAGAGTTTTGCCGTTCGTTTACTTCTACCCAACCTTAAAATAACATTAAAAGGGATTGTGTATTTCTAACTGGCAAAATGCTACCTCTAGTTTAAAAACAGGAAAATGGTAGTGCCATAAAATGACATCCGATAATGGGCGTAGAATACTTACAGTGTAATAGGAATACTTACAGTAATACTGCGGTTTGTAGTAAATAAACCAATCATAAAGTTGTCATAAGGAAAATAAAGAAAACACATATCAAAGAAAACAAATTTGGGTTTAGATGAGAATTTGGGTTTAGAGGTTTAAGTCAAGTCAAGTCAAGTCACATTTATTTATATAGCGCTTTTCACAACCCGGTCTCATCCCAATTCGTCATATAACTGACGTTTTGGGACGTCTTTTGACCATTCGTCAATATACGACTTTTTAGGGCCCCCTTAAACGTCGGTAGATGACGTTATGGGATCCTAACTCTACCCCATACCTAAACCTACCCCTAAACCCAACTCGTCACCTAACTGACGTTAAAGGTAAAGCGTCAGTTGTATGACGACCCGGGATCGTCATCTACCGACATTTAAGGGGGCCCTAAAAAGTCGTATATTGACGAATGGTCAAAAGACGTCCCAAAACGTCAGTTATATGACGAATTGGGATGAGACTGTGTTACTTTTCACAATACAGATTGTATCAAAGCAGCTTCACAGTGATAACATGAAAGTAGTACAACACAGATCGATAATATTGTTAAATATTAAATATTAAATAATCCTAAATAATCCCGACTAAGCAAGCCAAGCAAGCCAAAAGCAAGGCGACAGTGGCAAGGAACCAAAACTCCATCAGATTGGATGGAGAAAAAAAAACCTTGGGAGAACCCAGGCTCAAAAATGTGCACATCTAAAAAAAGGTTTAGATGTTCAAAGTTTGAAGTCGCCATTATGGTGATCAGTGTTTGCTTTAGCTGGGCTCTTGACTCGTGACCTTTTAACAGTATCACATTTGATACTCACATTTTAAAATTATTTTAAAAGAAGATAAAACAAAAACAAAGATGTATTGATTAGAAAAACTACATTTTTTCAGTCCAGTAAGTGTTCATCGTGAAATACAGAAGGCATGTGGTTGATTGTGTACAACAGGTTTTTCAGCAAAGCTTTCATCATGTTGGCCTTAAAAATTTGATTTATAAGCTGTGTTGGGGAAGCTACTCTGAAACTGTAGTTTGACAAGCTACAAGCTACTCGTACGTTGAAGTAGTTTAACTACAGTCAAGCTACCCTTTTTGGAAAAGTAGCTAGCTACACTACAAGTTACTATCAAAAAGTAGCTAGCTACATTGAAACTACTTTTGCTTTTTGAACAACATATTATAAATTAGGGCTGTCAAACGATTAATCACGATTAATCGCATCCAAAATAAAAGTTTGTGTTTACATAATATATGTGGGTGCACAGTGCATAATTATTTTGTATATATATAAATACACACACATGCATGTATATTTAAGAAAAAAATATGATTTATATATAAAATATTTATATTTATATATAATATATATTCTTTATAAATCTATATACAGTATATACATGAAAATATTTCTTAAATATATACAAGCATGTGTGTGTATTATATAAAATAATTATACACAGTGCACCCACATATATTATGTAAACACAAACTTTTATTTTGGATGCGATTAATCGCAATTAATCGTTTGACAGCCCTATTATAAATATTATATTACATGTTATTATTATTATTATTATTATAACATGTTATAAATTATATATTATAAATAACTGAATAAGTGTCTGATGAATGTTTTAATTAAAATATTTAGTGTTTAAAACAATGCAATACAATTATAATTTCATTGAGTATTGTTTTATTACACACAACACTCAAATATCTCAGACTGTTTGTCAAAAGTGCAAAATTGCAACAAATAGCCTACAACATTGCAAGAACAAAATATACATTCAACATAAATTGCATTTAGAAGATTTTCTCTCAAAAATACAGATTGAGCTTGGACAAATAAGGCCACGGGTAATTAACGTTAGTTGTTTCTCCATCCTCCAAATCTGCCGTCACCTCTTGCTCCATCATGGATAATCATAATATGGGTGTGTCAACCCACTTCTGTACGTCAGTGAACAGTTAGCCGCAAGATGCTTGATTAAACAACAGGTGGCGGTAATGGCAAAAAATTAGTTTGTAATCTAACAAGAAGAAGAATATCCTTGCATGACGCTGATTCTCGCTGGCTCAACAAACGCAATGTAGCTTTTGTTAGTGCTACACCGCTACTTGCTGCAAAAAGTAGTCAGCTACAGGAAAAGCTACACTGTTTAAAAAGCAACTGAGCTACTGCCAAGCTACTGAAAAATGTAGCGCCGCTACTTGTAGTTAACGACTCCCCAACACTGTTTATAGGGGTTATTACTATAAGGTTAATTATCTCAAACAAAAACCTCTTTCTAAGATTCACGAACCTTGCAAATCTTTGAAAATGTACTCATTGTACATTAAAGTAAAGCATCCAAAACTTGCAGTTGCTCTTGCCATTGTGTAGCCAGTGGCTATGCTGTACTATTCTGAGACTGTAAAAGTCGACTTTTCACAATGTTTTAATGCCGAGCACTGTTGACAGTCATGGCTTGTTAGAGCAAAAACTCAGACTAACATGGAAGAAATGTGATTTATCGGTTATCATGGTGAGCCTAGTTTGGTCCCACTCCAACTGTACAATTAGAATCAGGCGCTGACACATGTTGGACTGAGACTTGTGTGTCCCACTAGCACACAACTGCTGTGTCTTCCTGCCGTGCAAACAAAAACCATTCTATCAGGAGCTTTTCCCATACGGCACAAATCTCAAACAGACCCAACTAGCCACAAGGAGACAATCCTTTGGATAATTACAGGAAGATGTTTTTGGGGTCTGTCTCTTTTAGAAACATTTAATCAAATGATATAATAAAGATGTCATCATATGCAGTGGTGGTAGCACAGCAAAACACAAACGCTTCAGAGAACGGGCTAATGGAAATGTTTCCAGGCCTCTAGAGCTCCATCAAATGAGCTTCACAGATGGTTTCCTTTACTGTATGGGCAATGAGTTCAGATATGCTCATAAAGCAATTTCCAAATGCCCCCAGTGTTGTAATGCATGCTAAATATTCATAATTAGTAATTTGAGGTTAAAAAAATGAGGGTAGAAGTGTGAAAATTCACAGTTAATTTGTGTTGTAAACTCATCTCAGGAGAGAGCTGTGTGGTATGGGTCTCTTTTTTTTTGGAATCAGCATATGTGTCTTTTCAGCCTGTTGTTTCTACATTGCACACAAAACAAGTCAAATAAACATGATTGAATGTTGATATTATTGGAAAACTGCCACACTGGATGTGCCTCGCTCACACTGTATTATTGTAATAACAAAGGACTAAACTACTGTATGGTATACGTTGATATTATCCTTATTAATGGCTATTACAGCAATATAAAGGAATGCAGGTACAATATATTAGGCATTCCTTTGTATATTTTTATATTAGTCAACCTTTGTAGAACTAAAAACAGCCACAATGCAGTGTTTAATGATTGTTTTATGCCTCTCGCTAAACCAGTTTTGCCACTGTAACATTAAGGGCCAGATTTTCTAAACAGGGTAAATTAGCACGATCCCATAAAAGCACAGATGGGAGTGGAAATAAAATGGAATGGATGTATTAAAATAGAAGTTATTTTAAATTTCAATAATATTTTGTATTATTACTGTTTTACTGTATTTTTAAACAAATAAATGCAGCCTTGGTGGGCATAAGAGACTTCTTTCAGAAATATAAAAAAATCTCACCAACTTCGAACTGTAGTGAATGCTTATATAGAAGCATATAGTGAAATTGGAAGACATGTTGGAAAAAATGGCATGACTTATAATCTAGAAGAGACATCCTCATATCATGGACCTACTGGCTTTTTTTTTCCGAGCAAGTAAGCAAGCCACCTAGCAACCACTTAGCAACGCCTTAGCAATCACTCACAACACCTCAGTATGATAATGAGTATTGTAGGGCTAAGTGGCTTTTACACTTTCCTCAAGTTCAAATCAAATTCAAAATGCTGTAGTGTACAAACTAGACAAATTTGAATTAAATTCACACTATTTGTCATCTTAAATAGGATCAAGTCTTGCTTCACTGATATTTGTTAAACAAAGTGATGTTAAATACATTGCGCAGTATTAATCTGACAGCACAAATACCAGACAAAGATCACTGTACACTAAGCCCTGCCTCCATCCACATAATTCCCCTGAGATGAATAATCCATAATAGTCCGGATGACAGATCAAGAGTCTCAGTGTCAAGAGAAGGACCCGAGACAATCTGACTCCGTCTAAATAAGCGTAAGGGATTTGTTTTGGCTCAGCCATTATTGCTATTCACATGCAGGTTTTGTTATTCTGACATCTGCTTATCAGACATATGATGTCCGAGAACAGACTGATGAAGATGAAGAGATGAGACACCACTTTCAGGCCACATTCGAAGTGATGAATTCATGTGCCATTTGTCTTATGTATGTGTGTGTATGATCAAATCAGGAATCCAGGATATGATGGATTTTAGTGCTGCCAACCCTAAACATATCCCTAATGAATTTTAAAGAAGCAATATATCACTCAGTGTGGTGAAAACAGTCAGCTAGTTCTCACGGATTCTACTGTAATAACGTTAGACACGTTTATGGATTACTTTATGTACAGAAATCGAAGAAAATAAACAGAACAGGAAAGATAAAGATTCACTTCATCAATTAAAGAGGTCACAGAAAGGAGATAATACTGATACAGGATTGTACCGTAATATTAACCGGGAATAGCTAAGATCCTGATCACAAAGTGCATGTTAACATTTTTTATTTGTATCTTAACAATCAACAGCCAATGAGAGAGCAAGGTAGATGACAAGGAAAAGTTTAGGGGGAGGAGTCATAGATAAAGCATCAATAAGCATGACTTCTGCAAGCAAGCATTTTCTCCTTCAAATACATCTTTTTTTTAGTTTTTGTTTTTCACTGCAAATTGGCGCACAGAGAAGTTGTATCGTAAGCTTCTTCCGTGCATCTTTTTATCACGAAGAAATCCAGTCTTAAAGGGGTGGTATAATGTCCTTTTCACAAGATGTAAAATAAGTATTTGATGTCCCCAGAGTGTGTATGTGAAGTTTTAGCTCAAAATACCACACAGATATTTTTATATAGCATGTTAAAATTGTCGCTTTTTGAGGGTGAGCCAAAACGTTCAGTTTTTGTGTGTCCCTTTAAATGCAAATGAGCTGCTGCTCTCATCCCAGGGGGTGGAGCTACAACAGCTTGTGTGCTTTTACCGTTTTAAAATGTTTAAAGTTTTATGTTCAAACCGAAGTCAGACGATGGAGAGACTCAAGGAGTGACAACATGTAGACATTTCTGAATGGTTAGTTTATGTAGCTTTTGTGTTGTTATCTTCTAGTCATTGATTAGCATGTTCTGTCTTGATTATCTATAAATCGTGTTCAGGGGGCGGGGTTTATGTAAATCTTTGGGTAGCTGATGTCACTAACATGGGAGCAATGTTGTGTAGTCCATAGATATCTATATAAAGGCTAGATGTCTCACGGCAGAGTATTTATCGTCATCATCGGCGGCCATCTTGTCACAGACAGGCTTTCTGGCGGGCTCTGTGGTATCTGATGTAAGAAATACTCTTATCTCGTTGAAATCTTGACGGATTTACAAACGGTTTGGTTTCTCACAAACGTTATTAACGTGGCTATAATTCTGGATGATTATTTATTTATACACTTATTATTCATAAGTACGCAGTATCATATCTACATCTCTGCCGTTTATAACAAACCAGACCGTTTGAAAATTAGTAGAAAATTGAGCAAGTTACGGTGATTTAAAAAGTACATGCACCGTTAAAACAATGTTACCAGTGAGCGAGCTGCCTGTGACAAGATGGCCGCCAGGTGCTGACGTCGACCTCCATTGGCCAGTAGCGCGGACGAGATATCTAGCCTTTATCAGGGCTGCCAACTCTCACGCATTGAGCGTGAGACTCACGCAATTGAGCCAATTCTCACGCTCTCACGCCACACCCCCGATTTCTCACGCTAAAGTGTCAAGCCAGTCGGCAAAATACCTGAAAGATAAGTTTATCTATAAATCCACCAGTTAAGCCACTCGAGATCGACTAGTTTTACCACAAATTAGTTAAAATATCCTCTAATCTAGTCTAGAGCGATCATGCATGCGAGACAGATGTTGAGCTCCTAACGGCGTGGACGCAAAACCAGGACTGGAGTCAAAGCCAATTCCTCTCTGCACTCTAAGCGTTCTGTTCTGTATCACTCCGATTACGAACCGAACCACTACGGGTTTTCCAGTCTCACTCAGAGGAAAAACTGCTCCGTGTTCGCGTGAGCAAAGTGCACACGTTTCTCTAAAACACCCAGCACAAACATGCCTATTCTTAAAGTCTTGTGCTGTTTTAAGGCAAAAATCCATATCATGGTTTCGTTTTTAGTTCATTGGCAAAATGTAACGCTAGAGACCTTCATGTTAGTTTATACATTTTACATCTCATGTTCGGCAAAAGACGGTATCGAACTCGCGTCCGAGCGCATCATACATACTTCTTCAAGAATAATAGGTTCTACGATCTACGCCACTATAGCTGTTTCCTTCCTACGGACATATCAAAGGCGGTTTTAGTGCATATTTTAGTCTACGGTGTTCCTATGCCATACGTTGTTCCTATGGCAAGTTTGAATACGCAAAGCACAAAATGAGATTCAAACGCGTAGATTTTCAGTGAATAATGACTAAAATGTACATACTTTACAATAATGATATAAATGTGTATATATGTATATATGTTCACCCCCCCCTCCCCCCCTCCCCTTTGTTGTAGTCCTTTAAAACCGATTTCTTTAAAAGAAAGTATCTCCCTTTGCTTTGAACTTTGAGCGTTGTAACTTTGCAGTTGTTGTTTATGCTCAAAAAGCAACATTATACACTAAATAAAGTTAGGAAAGTTCAATCATAATCAACCACCCCTTAAAACGATAACTCTCGCCTCGTGTATGATCTTACATTATTTCTATCTATCCATGTTGTCATTCATGTTGTCTCTCCTGCACACATTCACACCTCTCCGGCTGGGATATGCCTCAAATTTTCATTCTTTTGTCTTTATTATAATTACTGACGACGGTCTATTCACGCTGTTTTAATCCTTCATATCTTTAATCAAACTTCTCTTCTTTAGTCTTTGGATTAGTCGGGAATCAGGATGCCTTTGTCCAAATAAGAGATATCCTAGAATGCAATGTTTTATGACTTCGTGAGTCTTACTTGTGGTCTTTCTGCACGAGGGCGCCCTCTGGCTTCCAGTATGAATGAAACAGTCATTACATGAGAGTGTTTAGTGCTCCATAATGCTCACATTGCATCATTTGGGAAAAAATCGAGTCAATATTTCTCCAAATATGCAGTATGCACACTTTTTACCTACAATTTCATTTTAAAGATATCGACTCCTGACAGAAACTAGATTACTGTCACTGTAAGTTTTCTCAGCTTCTGATTTTGTTTAAGAACTCCTACTAATAAGAAAACAGGCATTGGTGTGTTTATTCATAATGTCTCCTAGATTGTTAAAACAAATGGCTGAGCTGCTTATAGATGGAAAAGATGAAAATAGTAAAATAAAGATTCTTCCTTTCATAGCTCATTGTTACTCTCATGCAAAAACGTACATATTGTGACAGCTGGACTGCTGTGTGTTTGGTGTTCACCACTGCTTCCTGTCTCAGGGCTTTGTAATGTCCTAACTGTGTGTTTAATGAAGGATTGAAACCCTCTGGAGCTGTAAATGTGTTCTTGTTCTCCAGTCACAGCAGGTGAACACACATGTAATTATCTCATGTTAATACCTCTCGTTAAAGCCTCTTACCGTATGCCTGACAGTGAGGAACAGTGAGGACTGGGGTGAAAATGCTCATGTCTCAGCAGCCAATGGGCCACTATTCCTCTATTGTTGGCTATGTTAGGGCCACAAGGTGATAATCCGTGATTACTGCTGCTTCTAAAGGGGTTCGTGCTGAGTGTAACTGGGTGATGTGTGCCAGGCTTGGATAACCGTCTGCATTCGTTCTACAGATGGATATGCAATTTTACATGAGAGGAAAATGTTTTATCATCATAAGAGTAATTAATCAATCATTTAGTTGATTGCCTTTTGAGGTAGCTTGTGCAGTGTGCTCTTGCTTTAAAAGGCTTTAAACAGGACATACTACACTCACCTAAACGATTATTAGGAACACCTGTTCAATTTCTCATTAATGCAATTATCTAATCAACCAACCACTTGGCAGTTGCTTCAATGCATTTAGGGGTGTGGTCCTGGTCAAGACAATCTCCTGAACTCCAAACTGAATGTCAGAATGGGAAAGAAAGGTGATTTAAGCAATTTTGAGTGTGGCATGGTTGTTGGTGCCAGACGGGCCGGTCTGAGTATTTCACAATCTGCTCAGTTACTGGGATTTTCACACACAACCATTTCTAGGGTTTACAAAGAATGGTCCAGTAGGGACCATGGACCAGCAAAAACATCCAGTATATGGCAGTCCTGTGGCCGAAAATGCTTTGTTGATGCTAGAGGTCAGAGGAGAATGGGCCGACTGATTCAAGCTGAAAGAAGAGCAACTTTGACTGAAATAACCACTCGTTACAACCGAGGTATGCAGCAAAGCATTTGTGAAGCCACAACACACACAACCTTGAGGCGGATGGGCTACAACAGCAGAAGACCCCACCGGGTACCACTCATCTCCACTACAAATAGGAAAACAAGGCTACAATTTGCAAGAGCTCACCAAAATTGGACAGTTGAAGACTGGAAAAATGTTGCCTGGTCTGATGAGTCTCGAGAAATTCAGATGCTAGAGTCAGAATTTGGCGTAAACAGAATGAAAACATGGATCCATCATGCCTTGTTACCACTGTGCAGGCTGGTGGTGGTTGTGTAATGGTGTGGGGGATGTTTTCTTGGCACACTTTAGGCCCCTTAGTGGCAATTGGGCAGCGATTAAATGCCACGGCCTACCTGAGCATTGTTTCTGACCATTTCCATCCCTTTTTTTAGGGCGGCAGTGGCTCAGTGGTTCATGCGGGTTGTCTACAAACCGAAAGGTTGGTGGTTCAATCCTCGGTTCCACCTGACCAAGTGTCGAGGTGTCCATGAGCAAGACACCCCACCCCCATCTGCTCCCGACGAGCTGGATGGCGCCTTGCATGGCTGCCGTCGCCGTCGGTGTACGAATGTGTGTGTGAATGGGTGAATGTGAGGTAAATTGTAAAGCGCTTTGGTGGCCATTGGGTCTATGAAAGCGCTATATAAATGCAGTCCATTTATGGCCACCATGTACCCATCCTCTGATGGCTACTTCCAGCAGGATAATGTACCATGTCACAATGCTCGAATCATTTCAAATTGGTTTCTTGAACATGATAATGAGTTCACTGTACTAAAATGGCCCCCACAGTCACCAGATCTCAACCCAATAGAGCATTTTTGGGATGTGGTGGAACAGGAGCTTCGTGCCCTGGATGTACATCCCACAAATCTCCATCAACTGCAAGATGCTATCCAATATGGGCCAACATTTCTAAAGAATTCTTTCAGCACCTTGTTTAATCAATGCCACGTACAATTAAGGCAGTTCTGAAGGCGAAAGGAGAAAGGAAGTCAAACACAATATTAGAATGGTTTTCCTAAAAATCCTTTTGGTGAGTGTATACACTACAGACCATTTTGCTAGATGTAAACAACACTGGTCCAGAAACACTTCCTGTTTCAGCTTGTAACTGTTTTCTTTATTTCACATGTAAAAAAAAATCCTTAACGATGTTTGTTTAACTTTTTGATTCAGTTTTATATGTTCTGTTGGTTGTATTTTATCCCAGCTTTTATGTAGCATTAAAAAAATGAAACAGGAAGTGCTTCTGGACCAGTTTTGTTTACATCTTGCAAAATGGTCTATATTCCCAAACATTGGGACACCCCTCCGAATATTGAATTCAGGTGTTCCAATCAATTCCATGGCCACATTTGTATAAAATTAAGCACCTAGGCATGTAGACTACTTCCACAATCATTTGTTAAAGAATGGGTCACTCTCAGGAGCTCAGTGAATTCAAGCGTTGTGCCATGATAGGTTACCACCTCTGCGTTATGGTAAGTCCATTAGTGAAATTTCCTCACTACTAAATGTTCCACGGTCAACTGTTAGTGGTAGTAAAACAAAGTGGAAGCAATTGGAAACAAATGGACACGTAAAATCACAGATTTTGTGCGCAGAAGTCACCACCTTTCAGCAGAGTCGATTGCTACAGACCTCCAAACTTTTTGTGGCCTTCAGATTAGCTCAAGAACATTTTGCAGAGAGCCTTGTGGAATGGGTTTCCATGGCCGAGCGGCTGAATTCAACCCTTAAATCACAATGCAAAAAGTCCGATTTAAAGCACGCCGCCACTGCACATGTTCAGTATGTTCTCTGGAGTGACGAATCATGCTTCTCTTTCTGGCAATTTGATGGATGAGTCTGGGTTTGGCAGTTGCCAAGAGAACGGTACTTGCCTGATTGCATTGTGCCAAGTGTAAAGTTTGGTGGAGGGGGGTGTGGGGTTGTTTTTCAGGGGTTGGGCTTGGACCCTTAGTTACAGTGAAAAGAATTCTTAATGCTTCAGCATACCAAGACATTTTAGACGATTTCATGCTCCCAACTTTGTTCCTGCACAAAGCAAGGTCCATAAAGACATGGATGAGTGAGATTGGTGTGGAGGAACTTGACGGGCCTGCAGTCCTGACTAGGGTTGGGTATCGAGAATCGAGTATCGATTGGAACTGGGACTAACTTTTCGTTTTTCCTGGAATCGTTTAAAAGTAAAAATTTTGATTCCAAATTTCGATATTCATAGTCCACCGACCAGAAGAAGAAACCACTGAACAACACCAATGAAGAAGCGTCTACTGGAAGTGTTGGCATAACCGCGCGAGTCGATCATGAGTAGCTTACGTCGGCGGTCCAAAGTGTGGCTTCACTTTTCTAAAAATAAAAATCTCGACAAAATGCAAAATTTGTGACAAAAGGAGTGTTTCCTTCTGAAAGACCATTGGTTAGCAAGATTAGCTAAACTTTTTTGACCCTGCCTCTTAAAAGAATCAGAATCGAGAATCGTTGCGAACCGGAATCGAAACAAGGAATCGGAATCGGAATCAGAATCGTTCAAATTCAAACGATACACAACCCTAGTCCTGACCTCAGCCCGATAGAAAACCTTTGGGGTGAATTAGAGTGGAGACTGCGAGCCAGACCTTCTGCCTGACCTCACAAATGCAGTTCTAGAAGAATGGTCAAAATTCCCATGAACACATTCCAAAACCCTGAAAAGGGTTTATAGCTGCAAAGGGTTGGCCAACTCCATATTAAACCCTACAGGTAAAGAATGTGATGTCATCAAATTTCATGTGCATGTAAAGGCAGACGTCCCTAAACTTTTGGCAATATTGTGTATCTGTGTATGAATTAGTTGGTCGGTTGCAGTTGCAATCCCCAAATTATCTGTATTCGGATAAAACCGGAAGTGGGTTTTGGCCGGAAGTTCATAAAATTATGCAAACAAGAAACTGTACTTTTAGCCACAGGTCCAGAATCATCGTCCCAACCACACAACTTTGCGATGCTGTTTGCATTTGTCTTGAACTATGCTGATAACGACGGAACTTGCGATACTAGTTGGCCAATAATGCTTTTGTGAAACACACCCCATGATGATGACCCTAACTTTGCAAAATTTACAATGTAATTGAATCAACAATGAACTAACTTGAGCAGAATAACGATGCTATTGTCTTCTGTAGAGCTGCTTTACAGATGAAATCGAATTGGTTTCATAATTGATTCACTTTACAACAGGAAGACGGTTATTTTCTTGTTTTTTTTAACGCAAAGCTGCTTTGAATCAATCTGTATTATATACAGTGCAATATAAATGAACACATTTGTCGATATCTGGATCTCAACCTTTTCATTTGAAATGAACATTGATTGATTGAGCTTTTCCGTGTTTTCAGAACACTTACACTAATGCAGATAAACTCCTGGAGGCGGCTGAGCAGTTGGCCCAGACGGGCGAGTGTGACCCTGAGGAAATCTACAAGGCAGCGCGACACTTGGAGGTCAGGATCCAGGACTTCGTGAGGAGAGTGGAGCAAAGAAAACTACTGCTGGACATGTCCGTCTCCTTCCACACGCACACTAAAGAGGTAAGACACACTCACACAGAGGAATGCTGCAAGGTTTTTGCTGAGCAGTGCCAGATGTGCTAGAAGAACATGCTGTTTACCTCTCCAGCTGCCAATCAGACCCTTGTGTGAAAAGCTAAATGCTTTTGCCATTACGTAACTTGTTACAAGTTTAAGGCCCATTGCTGCAGCAGTCAATAGCAGTGATTATTATTGATTTATTACGCAGTAATGTGACATAACGATACATCCATCTCTTCATGCACCCCGTGTTTGAGAAGGACAGAGAGTAAATATGTTGGAGGGTGAAGTGGCACAATCCATCTTTCTGGGGCTGTTTGGTGCTGTGCTTGTCTCATGGAGCTCTACCATGAGCTATAGGTTTGTTGATGTATGGGGATTGTAGGAATGTGGTTTTCTCACGATTGCCTCTGATGTTCGGATCAGCTCTCTCTCTCTCTCTCTCTCTCTCTCTCTCTCTCTCTCTCTCTCTCTCTCTCTCTCTCTCTCTCTCTCTCTCTCTCTCTCTCTCTCTCTCTCTCTCTCTCTCTCTCTCTCTCTCTCTCTCTCTCTCTCTCTCTCTCTCTCTCTCTCCCTCTCTCTCTCTCTCTCTCTCTGTGGAGACTAAGAACATTTATTTCATAATGAAAAATGTCATGAGTATTGTTGAAATGCTCATCAAGGCTGTTTACTATTATTCGATAAAAAGTACATAAAAATATTAATAGTAATATTGGGTAAACATTATTACAATTTCAAATGAATATTTGAAATGGACTTTTCACCGATTAATCGTAATCCAAACGTCAAAATAAAAGTTGTTTCTTAATGTGTATAATTATTTATACACACATGCATGTATATATTTAAGAACAATGTGTTATTTATATATAAAATATTTATATTAATATATAATATACAGTAAATTATATATATACATATATATATATACAGGCAAATATTTCTTATATATATATACATGGATGTGTATATATATACAAAATAATTATACACCATACACACACATATATTATTTAAACACAAACTTTTATTTTCGATGCGATTTATTGCAATTAATCGTTGCAAAGCTCACATTTTTATATATTTTAAAATGCAATTTTAAAATAAAACTTTAAAACTTTTTCAACTTTCTTTAGTGTTTAATATTGATGTTTGACCATGAAACTGGTTATAAAGCAGAAAGTCAGATGAGCGTTACTGACAGACTGGGAAGAGAGGAGCTGCAACAATGGAGAATATAACAGGGAATATAATGGGGAAAATACTTTTTTTTTTTTTACTTTCAGGCACAAAAATATATTCTAGCAGACCCCAAAACAAAGTCAAGACTTTGTAAAAGGGCCAAATATGGCCTCTTTAAGACATTTTATTTGTTGTATTTCAAATGTAGTATGTAAAAAGAAATATATAAACTAGGGCCATCAAACGATTAATCGCATCCAAAATAAAAGTTTGTGTTTACATAATATATGTGGGTGCACTGTGTATTATTATTTTGTATATACATATAAATACACGCACATGCATGTATATTTAAGAAAAAAAATCATTTATATAAAACATTGATATATATATAATATAAATTATATATAAATCTACAGACCGTTCTCATCCCAAAGCGCCTTATACGACGCTTTTGCAAAAGCGTAAATATCAAACGCACATGGCACCCTATTTAGCGCCAAATGAGACGCAGAAATATTGGGTCCAAAAGCGCCCCCTAGTGTTCTAACCTTAACCCCACCCCATACCTAAACTTAACCATAACCAAAGCGTCTAATTAAACGTTAAAGGGTGCCATGAGCGCCGTATTTTTACGCTTTTACAAAAGTGTCAAATATAACGCCTTGGGATGAGAATGCGTTGAAATCTATGTACCGTATGTAAATGAAAATATTTCTTAAATATGTACAAGCAGTGTGTGTATTTATATATATATATATATATATATATATATAATCATACACAGTGCACCCACATATGTTATATAAACACAAACTTTTATTTTGAATGGGATTAATTGCGATTAATCGTTTGACAGCCCTAATATAAACATATGTGTGTGCATTTTCAATAATGTGTGATTACCATTACCATAAATTAAATAACTGTAGTTCTGGTAAGTGACATGCATTTTGTGTTTGGTTAAATGTGTAACAGTAGTGTTTATACACACCGCATTCAATTTTTGTGTGTGCGTGTGTGTGTTGAGGCTGAAAAGAGCTGCATTATGTGAGCTGAAACTATCATCAGCGGTTCTTGGCAAAAGGAGTTTTTCCTGCAGGCCAAAGTTTTACAATG
The DNA here is from genome assembly GCA_038021265.1 of Cyprinella venusta. Classification (NCBI taxonomy): domain Eukaryota; kingdom Metazoa; phylum Chordata; class Actinopteri; order Cypriniformes; family Leuciscidae; genus Cyprinella; species Cyprinella venusta. The sequence continues at coordinate 6,719,044 of CM075867.1, read as the reverse complement.
TTTCACACTGGCCTGGAGAGTTTCTGGAGCGTCCTACTGAAAGAGGCTCCTGCTTCCAGAGGTCACCACACAAGCCCTTGAATGAGCTCAGGTTTTGCAGCACTCCAGGAACACTTCATTTCAGGCTGAACACACACACATACTTAAAAATGTGGAGAATCTAGCCACTGTAAATGGTTTAGACAAAAAGCAAACTCAACAGGAAAAAATATCCTCAATTCTACAGTTTGAACACTCACTCATACTTCAAAAGTTTGATCATTCACCTTAAAGAGATAGTTCACTTTGAAATCAATTTTTGATATGTTTTAGCTTACCTCAAGGGCATTCAATATGTAGGTGTCTTTATTTTCAATTTTGATATTTTTAGGTCAAACCGTTCTTGTCTGTCAGTCATATAATGGAGGTCTATGGTCACCACCTTAACTCTTTCCCCGCCAGCGTTTTTAAAAAAAGTTGCCAGCCACCGCCAGGGTTTTTGACGATTTTTGCTAAATTTCAATGGCCCGTTAAATATTTTCTTCCATGAATATATGAAGAAGCTATATATCAAAATAAAGATCTGAGCCTCTGCTTTTAGACAAAAAAAACTATTTTATTTTATCTTCATTTGTTCTTTTTTTATTGCCACTTGAACGGATGTAGGTTTTGTCAAAAACAACATTTTGTACAAAAAACAGAGAAAAAGGCATTTTTATCAAACAAGTGCATTTTCCAGCAGAATACATTCAGATGTTGTTTTCTTCATATATAAAACTTTCCAAAATAAATTTAAAAAATAAATAAATGTAAAATATATCAAATTTAGGAACTGTAATTTGCTTTTGAGTGGTAAACAGAGTAACATTTCCCAGGATGTAAGGGGGCACGTCAAGTCAAGTCACATTTATTTATATAGTGCTTTTCACAGATTGCATCAAAGCAACAATGATAACATGAAAGAAGTACAACACAGATCTATTGTTAAATATTAAATATTAAATAACCCCAACTAAGCAAGCCAAAAGCACCACAACTTTTGCAGTCTCCTTCCGCAACCCCTTACCTACACAAACTCTGCATGCACAACATGCATGCAACATGCATGCAACATGCATGCATCTCTCTCACTCACTATTTCGTCCCGATCAGATTCAGAATTATCAAATAGTGATCGGACTCCGAGACCATCAACACCTCCAGCACTTGATCAGCCATGCCATATACCTCTGCATTTGTCTTATACTTATCTGATATTATTGATATTTTGAGCTACATTCTCACAACTCCACTTCACGTTTGAGACGCGATTGCAATCTGTTTCTTTGATCAAAGAGTTGCATACTCTTTCAGAGCATGTGCGCGGGCCTTCTTTACCGTATACCACCTAAAACACGGAAACCCGGAAAATTCCGTGTTTGGCGGGGATGCGTTTTTTCTTGAAACACGGAAAATTCCGTGTTTGGCGGGGAAAGAGTTAAAGAGCATGCACAGAGAAGTCCAAATTAAACATGATTTAATGACTCGTAAATGTAAGTACACATTGATGGCCTAAGACACGAAACGAGTGGTTTTTGTGAAAAAAAAAAACGAACAGTATTGTTGTTCTTTGAGGTGGTGGCCCATGGGTGGACCCCATAGACCTCCATTATTTGACTGACAGACAAGAACGGTTTGACCTAAAAATATCAAAATTGAAACTACTGTGGAAACAAAGACAACTACATCTTGGATGCGCTTGAGGTAATCTAAAACATATCAAAAATTAATTTCAAAGTGAACTATCCCTTTAATAACACACATGGGAAACTGGAATACTTAAAATTGTTTGCTCATCTGTAGTCTGCAAACAAATTACTATAAAGACCATGAATAACCTCAAAACATACACTCTCATAAAAAAGGTACAAAAGCTGTCACTGGGGCGGTATCTTTTCTAAAAGGTACACTTTTGTACCTAAAGGGTGCATATTGGTACCATAATTGTACAAATATGTACCATGAAGGTACCAATATGCACCCTTTAGGTACAAAAGTGTACCTTTTAGAAAAGATACCGCCCCAGTGACAGCGTTTGTACCTTTTTTTCTGAGAATGTAGAAATTAAACATCTTTCTACAGCAATATTACGAACTTGTTAAAAGTCACTGTCGTAATATTTGTGTATAACTGTCAGGTTTGTCGTTCTGTTTTGTTTAGTTCACATTTGGCATGTTTCGTTGGATCATACGAATTCGTACGAGTGATTAAAAAGTGGCTAATTCGTACTAATTCACACGACCTCACTCGTACGAATTCGTACTATTTGTCCAAACCCACGTGATGCGTAGGTTTAGTTGCAGGGTCAGGGGTAGGAATACGTTCGAATACATAGGAATTGGCCAATTCGTAAAATATGTACGATTTACAGTAGCAAAAATGTGCTAATAATCGTAGAATTGTTACGATTTAGCCACCTCTTAAAATTCGTACAAATTCTCGTGAGATTGGGTTGGACTGATAAATAGACAGCAACAAAACAAGCGAACCGAACTACAAGTGTGAACACACCCTAAGAGAGCCATGTCATGGTGACTCTGTTTGAAATAAACGTAAAGAAAAAATGCACTCTTGAAGAGGCATGTAGGCCGTGTTTGTTTCCGTAAGGAATATCTGTATGTCTTTGCGGTGTGGTTTTGGTTTAATGCATCCATTCTGTTTAGCTTTTCCCTAATGTGGGCGATTTCCTGTATTGTAAAACTTGTCATATGCATGGCTGTTCAGAGCTCTTGTGTGTGATTAATATGAGTAATATTCCTGAGTGTGTCTCAAGCCCCTGCTGAGGGGATCATCTATCATGAATATCACATCCTCCTGTAGAGCTCCTCTACGCCTGCAACATGTTCCAGTTAAACCACACCAGCCTCCTTGCTGTAGATTGGGAAACGCCTTATTTATCATTAGAGTCTTTCTTTTTGCATCTGGCTGAGTTAGGGTTCCCACGGTCACGGAAAAGCTGGAAATTTCAGGGATTCATTATAAATTCTTAAAGGGATACTCCACTTTTTTTGGATATAGGCTCATTTTACAACTCCCCCAGAGTTAAACAGTTGGGTTTTTACCGTTTTCAAATCCATTCAGCTGATTTTCTGATATGTAGAAGATGATCAGTAACCAGACAGTTTCTGTTCTCATTGACTTCCATAGTAGGAAAAAAATATACTATGGAAGTCAATAGGCGTTTCTCAATGTCAAGGAAGGATCCTCGGAAGCCGGAATTTCGAGGATGCGTTATCGACGTCCGTCGAAGGACTGTTCCAATGTCGAGGATCCTCAGAATTTCAACCAAGGACTGAGCCCTTCGTTCGGAAAATATCCCATACACAGGAAAGGATGCATATGTGTAGCCTTCGCGCACTTAAATCACCCACAATCCTATGCGCAGCTTTGCTATCTTGTTCAAAAAATAAAAAAATGTCGACCGTTAGCGGAGTCGGAGTGATATCGACAATATGCTTTCAAATGTAAGCAAGTATAATTTCAGTTTAGCCATTTATTTAATGTTTGTTAACTAACATTTCGGCTCAAATTTGCTGAGGGGATTTAAAGCTGTTCCCTTTTACTGGTGATTAACTTTTTAATTTTTACTTTATATAACGTTATAGCCTTTTTTGTTGGTCACATATTTTACCATTGCATGTGTTTTAACAGCTAACGTTAGATCATGTTGCTATGGACGTAGTTCTGTTCACTCCGGTAATATAACTTAGTCGTTTTTGAATGAATAAACTCCTTTTCAAATCAATATTTTGTGTCAAATTATTGATTTTATTTGGTAGGTAGCCATGTTATAAGTGGGAAAATGTATAGCGAGGCGGTTGTTACAGCGAATAAAACCCATTCAGGCTGATTCAATCAAGACCCCTCCGCTTTAGAGTTTGCGGGGTTGCTATAACAACCGCCTGGTTATACATCCCTTATACTTTATTTATTTATTTCTAGAAGGACTGACAAGGCAAAATAAGGACTGTCAAGTGTATTTAAAAACTGCAGTACACCAGCACTATGATTTTTGCAGCGCCGAAGCGGACCTTTCACTGATGTAATGACGCAATGACGTGCACTTGCTAGCCTGTTCCATTTACGTGTTCTCCGAATGCTAAAGAGGACCCTTGCCTAGCCTCTGAAGGAAATGACTTGGAAGGACCCGTCCTGCCAAGGAAGTATCCTTGACATTGAGAAACACCTAATGAGACCAGAAACTGTCTGGTCACTGATATTCTTCTAAATATCAAAAAAAAATCAGCTGAATAGTTTTGAAAACGGTAAAACTCAACTGTTTGACTCTAGGGGAGTGGTAAAATGAGCCTATTTCCAAAAAAAGTGGAGTATCCCTTTAAAAAGTCATGGGAATTCCTATAGCATTTTTTTTGTTTGTTTGTTTCTGGTCATGATCGGTTATGATCAACAAATTCCTCTGTGATTCTTTTTAGTTTTTTTCTCGAAAATCCTTATCAAATAATCATAAAGGTCATCGCAAATCATCGTTCAAAAGGAGGAAATACTTCAAGGTCTTACAAAGAGGGATTTATGTTTATCAAACATGCCTGTGTGACTGATATTCTCTGATCGGGTTTCAAGATTGGCTCCATGAATTGTTTCTCACAAGTGAATTGGTTGTGAAAAGAATTAATTCTATTCCTCCACAAAGAATAGTGAGGACAATGACCTCACTATTGAGACCATGCCGTATCAGTTTTTGATTGTCTTCCACATGGCAGTAAGCAAGACACACAAGTTGCCATGACAACAGCTAACAACGTTTTAACAGTTCTTTCATTTCATTTATGCAAAATAACACATATCTAATTCTACATATGTTTCATGATTTTCTGTAAATGTCTGTTTGTTTATGTATGTACACTCTCAGAAAAAAAGGTACAAAAGTTGTCACTGGGGCTGTACCCTTTCAAAAGGTACACTTTTGTTCATTTCATGAGCTAATAAGTACATTTTAGGTGTTAATATGTCCATTTTGGGTGCTAATATGTACATTTTAAGTGTTAATATGTACGTTTTAAGTGCTAATATGTTCTTTTCAGGAGCTAATATGTCAATTTCATGAGCTAGTATGTCCATTTTAGGTGTTAATATGTACATTTTGGGTGCTAATATGTACATTTCAAGTGTTAATAAGTACATTTTAAGTGTTAACATGTCAATTTTAGGTGGTAATATGTACATTTTAGGTCCTAATATGTCAATTTCATGAGCTAATATGTCCTTTTTTAGGTGGTGATATGTACATTTTAGGTGCTAATATGTACCACTAAGGTACCAATATGCAGCCTTTGGGTGCAAAAGTTTACCTTTTGAAAAGGTACAGCCCCAGTGACAGCTTGTGTACCTTTTTTTCTGAGAGTGTATTTATTGTCTTGAAAACTCTGTTTTGACTATTCTTTTTCTATTTTTTTGTCTCTTATTATTTTTGCATTGTGGTTGCCAATTTGCCACAATACTCCTGAAACGCACCTTGTTTATTTAACTCCATTGCCAGATAACAACGAGTCATGATTGTCATTTCTAATTGGAATAAATAATTACTTCACGACCGCTAAGAAAGTATGTTCTATATAGTATGTGAGTGTGTAGCATGAATGTAATCCAGGTGTTCATGTGGACATTATCATGTGATCTACCAGTGTCAATTGCATTGCTTCTGCTCCATTCATAAATCCTCTCCCGTGGCCTTATGGGGTAGTAAAGTGTCCATCATATGCACACTTCAGAATCTCACCAGAAGATTTAGGTCATCCGGAGACTTTTTTCCTGTTCTTTTATGAGTACTATGAATTCAGACGTTCTTCTTTTTTCATAATGCTGTTTTTTATGCAATTTTGGATTCAGCCTTCAAAAAAAAAAAAAAAATTGAAAATTGAAAATTGAAAATAGTAGACCATCATGGGAATTTTGGCATACTCTTCTCAAAATAGTAAGTTTTTACTGTAATCTCATATTTAGGAAGGATAGTATGGACTTTGGGACACAGGATAAGACTGTGAGAATGTATGATAATAAGCAACATGAATAAAATAAAACACAAAATAGTATGCTCCCTGTCAAAAGTTTGGAATAATTATGGGTATACTGCAAATAATATATTTTTTAAACGTTTTTGAAATAAGTCTTTCATGAAGGCTTTAAAAATTAAAAAAAAGGCTGCATTTATTTGATTAAAATCCAATAAAAAACAGCAATAATGTGAAATATTATTAGTATACATTATTATATGATGTATGTATTCTGTTCTTAACTTGTATTAATCAAAGATTCAATAAAATAAAATTCAAATTCAAGATTTATAAAGTGACTTGTTTCAAAAACATGTTTATGTCATGTGACTATAAACTTGAGAAACCTGACGGCACTGATCTTAAAACTCTACACCACACGGCACTCCAGTGTTTGGGGGATCATTAAGTTCTACGTTTTAATGAACTGTCTGAATCATTTCTATACTATTTAATCTTTTACACTGAAATGTTAAAAATGGAAGCAGCATGAGAAATGAGAGCGAGAGCACACATTTCTGGCTGCTTTCTAATATTGGATTCAGGGCAGATTATTGTTAGATGAGAGTTATAATCTGCGCAGACAGGTCACTCCATCTCTGAGTCTGTAGAGAAGTTTAGAAACTTTTTAAGTGTGTTACTGTGCTTGTATATGGGTCAGGTTTTGGCTTCATTGTGGGGAATAAATGTTGATTATTAAGTTAGTAAAATGTAATAGTGCTCTGAAGTTATGGAGTAGGAATATCATAAGAAAATATTATGAGAAGTGCGTGAAGGAAATATTATGAGTATCACTGAAAGTGCGTGCGTTTGTTTGTGTGTATGTTTAGTTATGGACGTGGATGGAGGACCTGCAAAAGGAGCTGCTGGAGGACGTTTGTTCGGACTCGGTTGATTCGGTTCAGGAGCTGATAAAGCAGTTTCAGCAGCAGCAGACGGCCACACTGGAGGCCACACTCAACGTCATCAAAGAGGGAGAAGACCTCATGCAACAGCTCAGGTATCAACACGTGCTCACACCTTTACCTTCTTTTCGTTATCTCAGAAATGCTGCATAATAGGTACATTACACAGACAAAACATTTACATTACACAGACAAAATTAACTACCGGTAAGAGAGCGCAGTAGTCAAAAACGTCTCAGGTTACGACTGTAACCTATGTTCCCTGAGAACAGGGAAAGAGACAATATGTCGAATGACACAATGGGGAACGCCATTGCGTCATTCGACGTATTGTTGAGTTCCCTTCGAAAGGGAAAGTCTCAGGTTACGACTGTAACCTATGTTCCCTGAGAACAGGGAACGAGACAATACGTCGAATAATGCAATGGGGAACGCCATTGGGTCATTCGACGTATTGTTGAGTTCCCTTTAAAAGGGAAAGTCTCAGGCTACGACTGTAACCTATGTTCCCTGAGAACAGGGAACTCAACAATACGTCGAATAATGCAATGGGGAACGCCATTGCGTCATTCGGCGTATGTTGAGTTCCCTTCGATAGGTAAAGTCTCAGGTTACGACTGTAACCTATGTTCCCTGAGAACAGGGAACGAGACAATACGTCGAATGACGAAATGGGGAACGCCATTGCATCATTCGACGTATTGTTGAGTTCCCTTCGAAAGGGAAAGTCTCAGGTTACGACTGTAACCTATGTTCCCTGAGAACAGGGAACGAGACAATACGTCGAATGACGCAATGGGGAACGCCATTGCGTCATTCGGCGTATTGTTGAGTTCCCTTCGAAAGGGAAAGTCTCAGATTACGACTGTAACCTATGTTCCCTGAGAACAAGGAGCGAGACAATACGTAGAATGACGCACTGGGGAACGCCATTGCGTCATTCGACGTATTGTTGAGTTCCCTTCGAAAGGGAAAGTCTCATGTTACGACTGTGACCTAGGGAACGAGACAATACGTAGAATGACGCAATGGGGAATGCCATTGCGTCATTTGACGTATTGTTGAGTTCCCTTCGAATGGGAACAAGTCTAGGCTACTGGTGAGTCTGCCCGACAATGTATTTTGAGATCGCCTAAAATGTCTGGGATTCGGCTTTTGCGTTCGACAGTCGTCGTTCATTATGTTTGATAATGAATTAAACATAATTAAGGCCCACAGAAAATTCCAGAGATTTAAAAGATAAGTGTGTGTGTATGTGTCTCTCAAACATCAATTGTAAGTGTACTAGTGTAAACGTGTTTCCAATTTTATTTTACAAACTGGAGTTAAAATAATTTTCCGTAATTTACAGAATGCCACAGATATGTTGTTTTTAAACTTTACCCAGAATATTCATTTAATATAAGCAAATTGCAATGGCTCTAGACTAACCCTTACTCACACTCTTAACACATTAGTTCTGTGTTTCTCAGAGACTCAGCGATGAGCAGTAACAAGATGCCTCACACGAGCTCCATCGCTCACATCGAGGGCGTCCTACAGCAGCTCGAGGAGGCCCAGGGCCACATGGAGGAACTTTTCCACGAGAGGAAGATCAAACTTGACATCTTCCTGCAACTGCGCATCTTTGAGCAATACACCATTGAGGTGAACACATGCTAGATAGTGTTTCAATACTTTTTTTCAATAAACAGTTCTTGACCTTGAACCAAAACAACCTGCTCTGAGATCTCATGACTGAAGTGATTAATGTATAACTGCTATGAGAATGTCATCAGGCCAGGTTCAGAGGTGTTGAATTATCCTTCCTGTCCTGCAGGTAACAGCAGAGTTAGACGCGTGGAATGAGGACCTGGTTCGACAGGTAAACGACTTCAGCGCAGAAGAACCCAGTCTGGCCGAACAGAGACTCCAGCGGCACGCAGAGAGAAAGCTCGCCATGAACAACATGACCTATGAGGTTATGCAGCAGGGTCAAGACCTGCACCAGTACATCATGGAGGTCCAAGCCTCAGGTGAGAGAGAGAGAGAGAGAGGAAGATGTAAAAACTAACAGAGATTAAACCGCTGGTGGTCACAAGCTGTTGTACTCTTGGTACCTCCAGATTCTCGCCCACAGTCTGTTTAATGACTACCTCATGCATATTTCACACACAAAATTACCAGGGGCTGCAAAAATCCTCCTAAGAACAAAGTTTAAGAAAACGCCAATAAGTCCTAAACGCAATTCTACAAAAATTCTTAAAGTGCCCCTATTCTGCAATTTTAAAGGTACCTATTTTGTCTCTTATTTTGAAAAACTAACCGTTATAAGAAAACGGTTGAAAAACGGTTAGTTTGAAGATTCAGTCTCTCTAAACATGCTTTTCCGCGAGCCTACTCTGCTCTGATTGGTCAGACGGCCCAGTCTATTGTGATTGGTCGACCGCTTACTGCGCATGTTGCAAACCAAACAACATGGATTTCATCTCCAGAGGCTTCCTTAGGGTCTGTTCACCTATCACATCTTTTGCGCGCTCAAGTTTGTTATTTCAACTGTAGCCGCGTGGTATGCGCGCTCATAATGGAAGTGATGCGGTCGCTTTTCCAAGCACGTCCGCGCCGCATCGAGATAAAAAAATCTCAACTTTACAGAATGCCGCAAGCGCACCATAAGCGCACAGTAGGTCATGTGACTAGAACCAACCTGGGGTGCGTTTCCCGTACAACGACGTAGTTCGCTGCTTCACTACCATAGTACGATGCATCGTTGGAGAAATCAACTAGCTAGTCACGACTGTTTCCCGAAACTCATTGTCGCAAAGCATCGTTCAACCACGTTGGTTTCGCACGTGGTGGAGTAATAACTACTTTTAATGAAACTGTTTGAGATCCAATTAACGCTAGATTTTTTTTAAAGGGTTAGTTCACCCAAAAATGAAAATTAAGTCATTATTTACTCACCCCCATGCTGTTCCAACCGCGTAAGACATTCGTTCATCTTCGGAACACAAATAAAGATATTTTTGATTTAATCTGAGTGCTGGATCACTCTTCCATTAATGACCCATAAAGTCATTAAAGAAAAGGTTTAAATATTCCATGTGCCTACAGCGGCTCAATTATAAGTTTATCAAGCGTCGAGACTACTTTTTGTGCGAAAAAAACCCATAAATAACGACTTTATTCGACTATTCCATTACTTCCTTATGGGCGCATGCGCGAGAACTGAGAGGAGGACGTTCTCCTTCGACTACTTCTTTTTACCGGCTGCTCACCGCTTAGGAGTATTAGCGCCACCTACCGTATAAGATGATGATATGGCACACTGTCGTTTTTTGAGAAGATTAAAGGCTTTTAAGTGCACCTTGTAGTGCGGAAAATACGCTAATTGAAAAGCGTATGTACAGCGCGCATCTTCCTCTGCTTGTAAACAGAAAGTTTAGAACTTCCAGCTATATCAGCACATCATATTATACGGTAGGTGGCGCTAATACTCCTAAGCGGTGAGCAGCCGCCGGTAACAAGAAGTAAGCGAAGGAGAATGTCCTCCTCTCAGTTCTTGCGCATGCGCCAATAAGGAAGTATTAGAACAGTCGAATAAAGTCATTATTTATGTTTTTTTTTCGCACAAAAAGTAGTCTCGTCGCTTGATAAACTTATAATTGAGCCGCTGTAGGCACATGGAATATTTAAACCTTTTCTTTGATGACTTTTGGGCCGTCAGGAGCCAGTCCCTTAGGCAGTCTATGGAAGAGTGATCCAGCTCTCAGATTTAATCAAAAATATCTTTATTTGTGTTCCGAAGATGAACGAAGGTCTTACGGGGTTGGAACAGCATGGGGGTGAGTAAATAATGACTTAATTTTCATTTTTGGATGAACTAACCCTTTAATATAATTTACAAACATGTCATCTGAGGACTATTTCTAGTTGTTCTCAGTTATTTTGCTTTATTACCAGACTCAATATTTGTCTTAAAAATTACATTTGTATTCCAAATAAAAGGTACCGGTTGTACTGAATGTCAGCTTGCTTATTTTGCTCAAGATAAAGATTTATTACGTCCAAATGTGATGCAATATAGAAACGATGCCTCTAACCACAGGTCGAGAGCTGTCGTTCAAACCAAACAACTTTGCGATGGTGTTTGCAAATGTTCGTTGGAACGATTGTTTCGGGAAACACCGACTCGTTGAACTATGCTGATAACGACGGAACTTACGACCATAGTTGGCTAACGATCCTTTCGGGAAACGCAACCCAGAGCGCAACCGCCCTAGCGCTTTAGGCTTCAAAGCGGATTCACAGTGCTGAGAACAGCGTCTTCTAAACATGTCAACAACACAAAACTCTTCGTCATTCGTCAGTTATTTTTAAAAAAGACTGTCTCAAAGTGTCCTGAATCTCTGTGTGTGTGAGTGTTTGCGCACTATAGTGAACACGTCACTGTGAGAGGCTTAGAGAGATCTCTTGATCAGTCATGGCAAACGTTTTTTTTTTTTGTGAATTGGCTGTGAAATTATTATTTAATTTGTATGTTTCTACTCATGCTGGTGATTAGTTTACCTTCATGATAACGTTTTACCCACAAATGGTACGCTTTTGTACATGTCAGATCTGCAAATGAATGCAAACTCGTGCGATACTCATTCAGTCCTCACAAATTCTCATGAAATCTGGTTGGATTTGGTAGAGAAATAGATGCCGAGATGCAGAAAGAGTGTCAGGTGACAGCGTGTCAATAATATATGGCGGTCTTCAGAGACACAGCAATATGGACCAATGGGATTCAGACTCCTCTGTGCTGTGATCTCCAGTCCGCAGTCACATGACGCTCAGTTAAGCTTTCGTTTCAATATAAATAATTGAGTAAAAACAATCAAGCTTAAACACTCAACTCTTATGTCAGTGACCCATCTCTTGAACTGTTCGTCTGTGTCTTCAACACACATTACTCTTCCTCTCTGCTTTTATCTTCGTATCGTCCCAATGTCCAGCTCTGTGCCGCACAGATATTTTTAACACTGGAAACAGACTTCCTCTCCTCAAACTGCTGACCCAACTCTCACCCCCCTCTCTCTCACATATGGGTCTTGGCTGAGGACACTCTTCTGTTCGAGGTTTGGACACCGTCTGTTCCAGACATTACTGTGACCAGCTCTCACACATGCCTGCATGTCGGATGGAGGAGTGTGTGTGTGATTTTGCTGGGACAACATAGAAAATGACTAAATTAAGCTTTAGTAGATGGTTTATAAACATATCACTGTGCTTTTTATATTTAGTTATTACTTTGGTTTAGTTAAATACACGTCCAAATTTCATATTTTTGCTCTAATTAGTAGTTAATTAACTGACCAAATTGATTTATTTGGATTATTATTTCAATGAACTAGCTAAAAACACTAATTAACCTATTATGGTTTATATTTCACCCCAAAATCTAAAGAAATACAATTTTAGGAAGAAGAAAAAAAAAACATTTTTTTTTTGTTTAAATTATTTTCCTGGCAGTTATGCATATTTAACTCATTTAATAATGTTTAATTTATTCCCTGATACACTTGATTCTGACTTTTTTTTGTATAATGATGCTAAAGTGTTTAATTGATATTTGTCCCTCATTGGTTATTCATAACTTATTCGGTTTAAGTTCTGCTTAATACATTGCAGTTTTTGAGTAAATCTAAAAAAAATATTAAGTTAAATGTACTCGTTTCGTTTTAGTGACTTTCAGTACAGTGTGGTTATATGCAGATCTATGATTAGCCTATAGTACATCAGGTTAAAGAAAATAAGAGAGTTCCATCACTGGATTTGAACTAGCTGTTATACTGCCACCCAGTGGTGTTGAGCTGTCAACATGTTCTCTCAGACGACATAGATACTGTAGATTCAGCAGGAGTATAAACAGAAGTGTGTATTTGTGTGTAATATGCAGGTATTGAGTTGACTGGTGAGAAGGAGGTGGATCTGGCCACTCAAGTTCAGGAGTTGTTGGAGTTTCTTCATGAGAAACAGCATGAGCTGGACCTGAGTGCTGAACACACACAGAAACACCTGGAGCAGGTTGTGCAGCTGCGCCACCTACAGGCTGAGGTTAAACAGGTAAAACTCACACTCTTGCATTTACTGTATCTGTCTGTATACCTGCTTATACATATCGGGGACAGAAATGAAACTTTATCAATGAAAATGTATCGCTCTCTTCTGTTTTCTTCATATTATTACTGTGTTTTTTGGGATAAAGAGCAATCAGATATTAGAACCACAGCTGCAAATTATATCCCAAATATATATAGACCATTTCAAAAGATATAAACAACACTGGCCCAGAAGCACTTCCTGTTTCAGTTTTTTAACACTACATAAAAGCTGGGATAAAATACAACCAACAGAACATTTAAAACTGAATCAAAAGTTAAACAAACATCTTTAAAAAGTTTTCTTTACATGTGAAATAAAGAAAACAGTTACAAACTTAAACAGGAAGTGCTTCTGGACCAGTGTTGTTTACATCTTTTGAAATGGTCTATATATATATATATATATATATATATATATATATATATATATATATATATGTATATATATATATATATATATATATATATTAGGGCTGTCAAACGATTAATCGCGATTAATCGCATCCAAAATAAAAGTTTGTGTTTACATAATATATATGGGTGCACTGTGTATAATTATTTTATATATATATATATATATATAAATACACACACATGCATGTATATTTAAGAAAAATTATATATATATATATATATATATATATATATATTTATTTTATATATTTAAGAAATATTTATATATATTTAAATATTTTTTATATATTTATATTGTATATAAATATTTTATCCATAAACAATAATTTTTTTTCTTAAATATACATGCATGTGTGTGTATATATATATATATATATATATATATATATATATATATATATATATATATATATATATATATATATGTATAAAATAATTATACACATATTATGTAAACACAAACTTTTATTTTGGATGCGATAAATCGTGATCAATCATTTGACAGCCCTATATATATATACAGTATACAGTGTATATATATATATATATATATATATATATATAAAATTTTATATATTTAAGAAATATTTATATATAATAGCGGACGACACTAAATACAGGTGTAAACGGGGTTTAAAACCTTTTGAGCTTGTCCACTTTCAACCAATTCCAGAGGTAGACGAAAACCTATTTGACCTGATTGCTTTCGTACTCTAAACACTCATGAGGTTTAAGGTGTTCAAACAGCCACAAAAAGCATATTTAAAATTAGAATAAAAATAAATTACACAAGCTTATTCTGTCCATTAGATTGGAAGTTCTAAAAAGCATACATTTACCCACCAATAGACTCTCCCCTTGAAGAAATCAGGACAGAAGTGTTTGAAAGTGGACAAAAGAACGGGAATGTGTCTCCCTTGTCTACTTGTGATCCGATCGACCAAAACGGATCTTGATATCAGGTGTAAACAGGGCCTTAGAGACATCCAGAATGTGCGCTATTGGGCCACCTCCAGGACCAAGGTCGACCATTTACCCTTAATACCACACTTTCAGAGGACTCACCCTCACCCTGAAAATACTGGACACCTTAGGTTGCTCTTCTATATGGAGCAAAAGAGTGTTTTATCTCACGTTCTTGATATATCACAGTCCTGGGCTCTAGTACACACTCGTCTCATGTGTCTCTCTCTTGTCTCTGTCACTGGCACTTCCTCTGATTGATAATCAATGGAGAGAGATGCAAGCGGCTGTGAAGGCTGACTCAGTGTGTCTCTCAGAGCTAATCTCATTCGGAGCGTAAGTGAGGGCCAAAGTGCTGTCGCCAGGGACGGCCCTACAAACGCTAATGGAGAGAAATGAGCAGAGGGAAACATGAATTCTGCTCAGTCTCCTCAGGATATCACCCCACACTGGGGGTGTCAATATTCAGATCAGTTTGACTGCTATTTCAGTTTGGTATCTCATACAGAAGATTCCTGGATTTTATTACAAAATTAAAATACATGGAGGTTAGATAGTATGGAAGCTTGTTTCCGCCATAGAATGAAAAATATAAAAGGTAATTGCGACTTTTTATCTCACAATTCTGACTTTTTTTTCTCACAATTGCGAGTTTACTTCTCGCAATTCTGACATTATTTCTCAGAATTGCGAGATATAAAGTCAGAATTGCGTGATATAAAGTCACAATTGCGAGATATAAAGTCAGAATTGGTTGATATAAAGTCGCAGTTGCGTGTTATAAATTCAGAATTGTGAGATATAAAGTCAGATTTGCGTGTTATAAAGTCAGATTTGTGAGATATAAAGTCGCAATTACGAGATGTAAAGTCAGAATTGCGAGATATAGAGTCAGAATTGGGTGATATAAAGTCGCAATTGCGTGTTATAAAGTCAGAATTGCGAGATATAAAGTCAGAATTGCGAGATATAAAGTCAGAATTGCGAGATATAGTCAGAATTGTGAGATATAAAGTCAGACTTGCATGATATAAAGTCGGAATTGCATGTTATAAAGTCAGAAATGCAAGTTATAAAGTCAGAATTGTGAGAAATAAAGTCAGAATTGCGAGATTTAAACTATTCTGAGGATGAAAACAGTTTTTTTTCCCCTTTGAATTTAATTGGCCTGATCGCAATTCCGAGTTTATATCTCACAATTCTGAGAAAAGAAGTCAGAATTTTGACATATAAACTCGCAATTATGTGTTATAAAGTCAGAATTGCGAGATGTAAACTCGCAATTGAGAGAAAAAAAGTCAGAATTGTGAGATAAAAAGTCGTACTTCTGTCTTTTTTCTCTCAGAATTGCGACTTTATATCACCCATTTCTGACTTTATATCTCGCAATTCTGACTTTATATCACGAAATGCTGACTTTATATCTCGCAATTCTGACTTTATATTAAGCAATTCTGACTTTATATCACACAATTCTGACTTCAAATCATGCAATTCTGACTTTATATCTCATACTTACTTTATATCATGCAATTCTGAGTTTATATCACGCAATTCTGACTTTATATCTTGCAATTCTGACTTTAACTCGCAATTGCGACTTTATATCAGGCAATTCTAACTTTATAACACTCAATTGCGACTTTATATCATGCAATTCTGACTTTATATCACGCACTTCTGACTTTATATCACGCAATTCTGACTTTAAATCACGCACTTCTGACTTTATATCTCACAATTCTGACTTTAAATCACGCACTTCTGACTTTATATCTCGCAATTCTGACTTTATATCACGCAATTCTGACTTTATATCACGCAATTCTTTCTTTATATCACGCAATTCTGATTTTATAACACTCAATTGCGACTTTATATCATGCAATTCTGACTTTATATCACGCATTTCTGACTTTATATCACGCAATTCTGACTTTAAATCACGCACTTCTGACTTTATATCTCGCAATTCTGACTTTAAATCACACACTTCTGACTTTATATCTCGCAATTCTGACTTTAAATCACGCACTTCTGACTTCATATCACGCAATTCTGACTTTATATCACGCAATTCTGACTTTATATCTCGCAATTCTGACTTTATTTCTCGCAATTCTTACTTTATATCACGCAATTCTGACTTTATAACTCGCAATTGCGACTTTATATCACGCAATTCTGACTTTTTATCTCGCAATTGTGACTTTATAACTCGCAATTGCGACTTTATATCACGCAATTCTGACTTTTTATCTCGCAATTGTGAGAAAAAAGTCAGAATTGTGAGATAAAAAGTCACAATTATTTATTTTTTTATTTATTCAGTGGCAGAAACAAGCTTCCATAAGATAGGCTATATGTATTGAGTAAGGTTATATCAATACTGTGTGTTTCAGTGCTAAAGAAGGTTTTGTTGTCTTTGTTGTTGTTTAGGTCCTGGGTTGGATTCGTAACGGCGAGTCTATGTTGGATGCCAGTATGGTGAACGCGAGCTCACTGTCAGAGGCTGAACAACTACAGAGAGAACATGAACAGTTCCAGCTCGCGATTGAGGTAAACACACAACACAGGCTCTAGTCAATGCATCTTGAACTTGTGTTTTTGGTAGATCTGACAGGTTTGATCCAGATGTTCTTACCCGGGCGGCATGTGTCTAGATGAAATCTTGGCTTTAAAGGGATAGTTCACTTTAAAATAATTTTTGATATGTTTTAGCTTACCTCAAGGGCATCCAAGATATAGGTGTCTTTGTTTCCACAGTAGTTTCAATTTTGATATTTTAAGGTCAAACCGTTCTTGTCTGTCAGTCAAATAATGGAGGTCTATGGTCACCACCTCAAAGAGCGTGCACAGAGAAGTCCAAATTAAACATGAATTAATGACTCATAAATGTAAGTACACATTGATGGCCTAAGACATGAAATGAGCGGTTTGTGTGCCAAGCATATCAGAGGTTCTAGGTTCTAATCCGCACTAGTTGTATAGTTTATTTTCCTCATCAAAAACGATCGTTTATTAGTGGTTGTATATCAAGGAGACTTTTTTTGTGTGCATTAGATTTTGTGATTTCACTGTTACAAATATAGAGTCGCTCTGCAACGAATTGAAGCGCTCGTCCGTGTGAAAACAGATAATTAACTCATTAATTCAGAAAAACAGAGCAAAAACCTTTTTTCCATGAAAAATTATCTTGTAATTCTGAGATAATTTACTCATTATTTCAGAAAAACAGAGCAAAAAACTTTTTTCCATGAAAAATTATCTGGTAATTCTGAGATAATTAACTCAATAATTCAGAAAAACAGAGTGAAAAAAATGATTTTTAAGAAAAATGCATCTCATTATTGTGAGGTAATAATCTCATTAATTCAGAAAAACAGAGCAAAAACTTTTCTCCATGAAAAATTATCTCGTAATTCTGAGATAATTAACTCATTAATTCAGAAAAAAAGCAAAAAACTTTTTCCCATCAAAAATTATTTCGTAATTCTGAGATAATTAACTCGTTAATTCAGAAAAACAGAGTAGATTTTTTTTCTTCAAGTGAATGCAATACGCTTCCATACGTAAGGGAGGCTGTACAGCAATCTGTAATATTTCTGTAGCTCTTTTTTAACAAAAATAATGAGATTGCATTTTGAAATAGCTAGTCAGTTATCTAATCGTTGTCTCATCTTTGTCAAAGAAAAACAGTTTTATTTTATTGTTAAAGTGTCCCAATCAATCTAAATCCATCCTAATTCACCCACATCTCTGTTCTCTCTTCACTTTTAGTCAAAAACAGAAATGCGCTTCCTTCTCTTTGCTCTCAGCATACATGTTAACACTGCTAGATGTATGGAAGTGATTACTCTGAGAATATTTCAAACAAAACTGTTCATTCATAAAAATTCACACAGGGATCGTAACATTCTCCTGAAGGGTTTATGACCCACTGACTCCTTCCCAGTGGAGCTGATCCACTGTTTTTACTGCAATTCACAGCTTTTTCTTTTGAGTGCACTGGGTAACCTCAGCGCAGTATATTTAAGGACCATATTCTGACAAATCATGCTCATTCTCAATACAATTTTAGCATTAAGGTATTTTTTTGAGGAAAGTGAAGCAATGGAATTAAACATCCCGTTTGCTATGAGTCTCTAGCTCTTAGTACAGTAGTCATGTCATTTATCGCAGGATTTGGTATCAGACTCTGTTTCCTGCTTTGGACAAGGCTCTATCTGCTTGACTCTGCTTGTAAATGTCTGACGCTGACTATTAAAGTTAGATTTATTTTTTCCTTCATCGTGACAATGCCAGCAGATAGAAAACAGACCTGTGTTTGGCTGTAGAAACACTATAGCTGTCAGCAGTCTGAGGTAGGAGGGCCGCTCGATAATGTCCTGTTAAAGATGCTCAAATGATCTTCCCTAATTGGTGTTTACTTTTAATGATTTGTCTCTTTTAATGTGTGTGATTTAAGAGTTTATTAAATTAAAGGCAGGGGTATCCTCCTCTTGTACTGTAGAATTAGATGTTCTGAATGGAACATTATCATATAGCGCTGTTTACTACATGCTGCACAGTATGTACTGTAAACTAGTATTTAACATACTAAAATAACTGTAAATACTGTATACTAGTTTAAAAAATAGATTTACACTGTGATTTGTTGTACATTGTTGTCACGTGACCACACTATGTTGCATCTATCCTTATACATAAATGTTAGCAATTAGCAGAGGTGGACGAAATTCACAAATCTAATACTTGAGTAAAAGTACAGAACGAAAGTACATTATGCTTTCGGATAGTACAGTAGTGACTTGAAGGAATAGTTCACCCAAAAATGAAAATTAGCCCATTAGTTACTCACCCTCATGTCATCCTAGGTGTAAATGACTTTCTTCTTTCAGACGAGTACAATCGGAGTTATATTAAAAAATGTCCTGCCTCTTCCAAGCTTTATAATGGCAGTGAATGGCTGTCTGTTTTGAAGTCCATAAAAATGCATCTATCCATCACAAAAGTGCATCAATCAAGCATGAAAGTGCATCTATCCATCATAAAACTGCATCTATCCACCATAAAAGTGCATCTATCATCATAAAATGTATCTATCCATTATAAAAGTGCATCTATTTATCTATCATAAAAGTGCATTGATCCATCATAAAAGTGCATCTATCCAAGATAAAAGTGCACCTGTCCATCATAAAAGTGCATCTATCCATGATAAAAGTGCATCTATCCATCATAAACGTGCATCTATCCATCATAAAAGTGCATCTATCCTTCATAAAATGTATCTAGTCATTTAGAAAATGTATCTAGTCATTCATAAAAGTGCATCTATCCATCATAAAAGTGCATCTATCCTTCATAAAATGTATCTAGTCATGCATAAAAGTGCTTCTATCCATCATAAAAGTGCATCTATCCATCATTAAAGTGCATCTATCCTTCCTAAAATGTATCTAGTCATTCATAAAAGTGCATCTATCATCATAAAAGTGCATCTATCCATCATAAAAGTGCATCTATCATAAAAGTGCATCTATATATCATAATAGTGCATCTATCCTATCTAGTCATTTATAAAATGTATCTAGTCATTCATAAAAGTGCATCTATCCATCATAAAAGTGCATCTATCCTTCATAAAATGTATCTAGCCATTCATAAAAGTGATTCTATCCATCATAAAAGTGCATCTATCCATCATTAAAGTGCATCTATCCTTCCTAAAATGTATCTAGTCATTCATAAAAGTGCATCTATCATCATAAAAGTGCATCTATCCATCATAAAAGTGTATCTATCCATCATAAAAGTGTATCTATCCATCATGAAAGTGTATCTATCCTTCATAAAATCTATCTAGTAATCATAAAAGTGCATCTATCCATCATAAAAGTTAATCTATCCTTCATAAAATGTGTCTAGTAATCATAAAAGTGCATCTATCCATCATAAAGGTGCATCTATCCATCATGAAAGTGTATCTATCCTTCATAAAATGCATCTCTCCATCATAAAAGTGCATCTATCATCATAAAAGTGCATCTATCCATCATAAAAGTGTATCTATCCACCATGAAAGTGTATCTATCCTTCATAAAATCTATCTAGTAATCATAAAAGTGCATCTATCCATCATAAAAGTTAATCTATCCTTCATAAAATGTATCTATCCATCATAAAAGTGCATCTATCATCATAAAAGTGCATCTATCATCATAAAAGTGCATCTATCCATCATGAAAGTGCATCTTACTGTAATGGCCTTCTGATGCGACGTGGTACATTTGTGTAAGAAAAATACTAATATTTAAAACTTTATAAAGTAAAATAACTAGCTTCTGGTCAAACTGACATACGGATTCGAATTACTAACCACAACTTATGCGAGTAATGCGACGTACTTCTGATATTTACCCTACGCCATGACGCACTACACCTTTTCTGACATCATAAGTTTCACTTTAGGTGTAAGTATAGACTGCGTATGACCGTTTGGCCGGAAGCTTGAATTTTACTTTGTAATGTGTTAAATATGAATATTTTTCTTACAAAACTGAGTTATGAGTAAACCATGGGCTAATTTTAATATTTGGGTGAACTAAGTAAAAGTTTCATAAAAATATAAATAGTGTGATACAGTACAGGTACTGGAGAGAGAAAAATATATGATAGTGGTCAGGTGTCGTACCGAACATAATCATAGCTACCATCCTTTGATTTTGTTGTCATCCTCCAATCTAAGGTGTTTGTTTTTTCTCTTTCTCTCTGCAGTCTTTGTTCCATGCTAACTCTCTCCAGAAGACCCATCAGAGCGCACTCCAGGTGCAGCAGAAGGCTGAGATCCTGTTGCAGGCGGGACACTTCGACCCCGAGGCCATCCGCAGCTGTGCTGAGAAGGTGGCGGTACACTGGCAGCAGCTCATGCTGAAGATGGAGGACAGACTCAAGCTGGTCAACGCCTCCGTGGCCTTCTACAAGACATCAGAACAGGTGCTGAGAAACACTCCATAAGGTGACCCTTTAGGACAGTGACAGTCAAGTGCCCTGAGATTACTTTTAATGGCACATTACCCTTGTGAAAAAGAAGCTTGCTTAATTGGATCGAATCGAATGTGATCTTCAAATTTTAAAAGTATATATAACTGTACTTGAAGACAATATAATATTAATCAAATAAAAGGCCACTTAAGTGTACGTAAAGAGAGTGCACTTCCATGACTTCCTGTTTCTTATGTGTACTCTTAGGTACACTTTTGAAAAGTGCACTTTGGAATAATGTAATAAATTTTGTAAAATAAAAAGTTAAAAGTTATATTATTCAAATTTAAAGTAAAATTTTAAATAATTTTGTTTTCAGAATCTTTTGTCATGCCTTCAAGAAGTACACTTATTTTGATGTGTTGACTAACATACTAAAACACATGTAAAGTACTTGATATTAATTTGAACTGTAGTCTGTTATTTTATGTTACATTTAAAGTCAATATATTTACAAAGAAACTTTAGAAATGTTAAATTAAAAATACATTTAAATTAGTGCCGTCAAATAAATTAATCGTGATTAATCGCGATTAATCACATCTAACATAAAAACTTTGTGTACATATGTACACATATATATGTACAGTATATATTAGGGCTGTGCAAAAGTTAATTGCGATTAATCGCATCCAAAATAAAAGTCTGTGTTTACATAATATATTTGTGTGTGCTGTATATAATTATTTTGTATATATAAATACCTATGCATGCATGTATATATTTAAGAATTATTTGCACTTATATTGTGTATATATATATATATATATATATATATATACACATAATCTATATTATATAAATATAAATATTTTATTCATGAATAAAACATTTTCTTAAATATGTGTGTATTTATATATACAAAATAATTATATACAGCACACACAAATATATTACGTAAACACAGACTTTTATTTTGGATGCGATTAATCGGAATTAACTTTTGCACAGCCCTAGTATATATACATTAGGGTTGTCAGTTAAACGCATTATTAACGGCATTAACGCAAAACCATTTTAACGGCGTGAATTTTTTTTTTGTTCAATAATTCTTTTTTTTCAATAAAAAAACATTTACACAAAGCAAGCCGATCCACTTTTCCATATTGCCAAGAGCATTAAAATGAGAAAAAAATAATGGGACAAAAAGAAATCGTGAGACATTTAGAATAGATAAAAATGTGTGATTAATTTCGATTAATCGCGAGTTAACTATGACATTAATGCAATTAATCGCGATTAAATATTTTATCGTTTGACAGCACATATACTGTATAGACCATTTCAAAAGATGTAAACAACACTGGCCCAGAAGCACTTCCTGTTTCAGTTTTTTAACACTACATAAAAGCTGGGATAAAATACAACCAACAGAACATTTAAAACTGAATCAAAAAGTTAAACAGACATCTTTAAGAAGTTTTCTTTACATGTGAAATAAAGAAAACAGTTACAAACTGAAACAGGAAGTGCTTCTGGACCAGTGTTGTTTACATCTTTTGAAATGGTCTATATATATATATATATATATATATATATATATATACACACACACAGATACATTATATAAACAAAAACTTTTTTATGTTAGAAATGATTAATCGAGATGAATCAGTTTGACAACACTCATTCAAATCGATGATATAAGTTATAACAGTAATGACATTAAAGTATATTTTAGCTATACCGTAATTGCTTGTCAGTATATTTGGATGTACACTTTAACCCTATTTTCATGACAATAGAAGTCACTCTTAAGTTAAGCTAATTGCATTAACAAATTTGAAATATTACACATTTTAATTTACAGTAATTGTAAATAGCATGCATTTAATTTAATTCTTTTAATTCTTTTAAAGAATATTATATCTATGTTGAGTACTCTTTTTAAAAGTTTGCTAACGTGTACTTCTTTTTCAAAAGGGTTGTTAGTTTGATTAGCTATGTTGACCATGAGATGCAAAGTGATCTTCTTCAAGGGGACTCTTGATGATTTAAAACTGTATATTCTATATTTTGCTACAACAGCAGTCAGGGAAATAATTTCATAATGTAAATATAATTTTAAATAAAACAAAAATGTACAATAAATACTATATAATCTAATCAAACGTAATTTAACTAATAATAACACCTAGAAACTGTATTAAACATTCAAATATTATTTAGACATATCATATCCAACCAGCCATTGACAACATCCCAAATCTCTAAATTTTATCTTCACAAACCCTGTGCATACTAATGCCTTATTCACAGGTGTGTAGTGTGCTGGAGAGTCTGGAGCAGGAGTACCGTCGAGATGAGGACTGGTGTGGAGCTCACGATAAACTGGGATCTTCAGCAGAGACGGATCATGTTCTGCCTCTCATCAGCAAACACCTGGAGCAGAAAGAGGCTTTTCTCAAGGTCACTACTCTTACACAACAAACAGAAATCTCTTTATCAGGCTCACACAACCCCCGATGAATCGATCACCTTCATAATAACAATCCCAGAAGTCTCTCCTGCATCTTACAGAAGAGCAGGCACAATATATTAAATTTGTATTCAAAGCTAATATTCTGGTTTGAATCTGTGTTTTCTCAGGCATGTACTCTGGCCAGGCGAAATGCTGAGGTTTTCCTGAAATACATCCATCGGAATAACGTCAGCACTCAGGGGTCATCCACCAACACCCGTGGACCTGAGCAACAGGTCAAAGGTCAGAGTGTTGTCACGTTGAATTATGTCAGAATCAGATCTGTATTCTTTTCTCGCACAAAACACTCTTCATTCGTCCAGTTATTCGTTTATTCATGTTAAGCATTTGTCATGTGTGTGTACAGCCATCCTGAATGAACTGTTACAGAGGGAAAACAGAGTTCTGCATTTCTGGACCATGAAGAAGCGGCGTTTGGACCAGTGTCAGCAGTATGTGGTGTTTGAGCACAGTGCCAAACAGGTGACAACTCTGAACTACACTCGTGTGTGTGTATGAAATATAAACTGGCAACTGCGAGAGAAAAAAAAAAAAAAAGTTTTATTTTTTAGTCTGTGGTGGACACAAACTTGCATACTTAACATAAAAAAAGAAAAAAAAGAAATCCAAACATTTCCTTAAAATAAATTATTTAAAAAACATTTTGTAACAAATAAGTTGTATATTAGACCAACTTCCAATTGTGTGTTATAAAGTCAGAATTGCGAGATATAATCATGTAAATTCTGAGGAGAATTGTGAGTTTAAGTTTATATCTTACAATTGCAAGTTCATATCTCACAATTCTGACTTCATATCTGATTATAACACACAATTGCGACTCTGTATCACGCAATTCTGACTTTATTACTCACAATTGTAACTTTATATCATGGAATTCTGAGATAAAAAGTCAAAATTGCGAGATGTAAACTCGCAATTGTGAGAAAATCATAAGTCAGAATTGTGAGATAAAAAGTTGCACTTTTTTATTCTGGGGCCGAAACAAGCTTCCATAGTTTAGTGTTACCACCTTCCCTTAGTCATAACTCAATAAGTTATAACTATAAAAAGTATTAGTTTTGAATAAATAACATTAAGCTCTGAAATTTATTTATTGCATTCAAATAATTTGTTCAGACATTCACTTTTATAGAATATACTCCCTATTAGTAGAGAGGTTAAGCGACTTTTGACTTCAAATTAATGATGCAAAGGTCTCCTTTGGTATGGAAGTACCTTATGGCCATAGAAATAAATTTATCCTAAGACACAAGTGAGATCACATTTTGTTTCTTATATATGCTCATTTTTTTAAAAATGGCAACCAATCATACTTGAGAGGCCCATATCTTTGCTTCTGTTATAGCTATAATGACAAATTTGGTATCAACGTGTACATTGTTGTGGTCAAGGAGTCCAGTAAAGTAGGTTCCAAGACTAGAAAACAATAATGTTGTCCTTACCATGACAATTGGAGGTGAAGTATGGAATTTTTTATCAAATGAAGCATGCCAAACACACAGTCCATTCACAACTTAAAAGGATAGTTCACTTTGAAATTAATTTTTGATATGTTTTAGCTTACCTCAAGGGCATCCAAGATGTAGGTGTCTTTGTTTCCAAAGTAGTTTCAATTTTGATATTTTTAGGTCAAACCGTTATACTATTCTATATATACAGGGGTTGGACAAAGAAACTGAAACACTGGCCAATGTTGGAGGTTTCACATCTATATGCCTGTTGGCCAATCTTCAGAGTGAAGCACGGGTGGATCAGTGATGGTTTGCGCTGCAATATCATGACAATCCCGACTGTGTTTGGTGGACACGAGTCAAAAATCATGAGCTGGAGGATCATGAGCACCTGATGCTCAAACCGCGTATCTGTATGATCATGCACCAACACACACAAGACTTGTGACAGAAGGGTTTGATGAAGATGAAAGTGACGTTGAACATCTCCCATGGTCTGCACAGTCACCAGATCTGAATATTATCGAGGTGTCAGAAAACGTTTTCCTCCACCAGCATCATATAGCGACCTGGACAGTGTTCTGGAAGAGGAACGGCTCATAATCCCTCTGGTCACTGTGAAGGACTTCGATCTGTCATTCCCAAGATGAATTGGTGCTTTATTTGGATGCAAAATGAGGCCCTCACCATCCTAATAAATAAATGTGTTGTAAGACCAGGTGTTTCAGTTTCATTGTCCAAGCCCTGTAGAATATACTTCTTGTGATTTGGTGAATGTTTTGGTGTGTTTGAATCCCGGACCTCACATTGACACAGACAGAGTGGTATGTTGAATCGCATGATTTGATGGAGTTTGTCCGTGTCTGTGTCAGGCATTAGAGTGGATACAGGAGGCAGGAGAGGTCTATCTCAACACTCACACGTCTCCCGGAGACTCTGTGGAGAAATCTCAGGAGCTGCTGAAAGAATATGAGGAATTCCGTATCTCTGCCAAGGTACAGAGACACACACACTTCCCCTCACCTCTTTCTCGTCCATTTCATGTTAGTCTCTAATGTGCGTCGCATACGTCCACATGAACTCTCTCTGAGGGACATTTAGAAATGTATCGTGTTACTCTACATGATAGCAGTGTGCATAAATGATCAAACCACACACTCAACACGCATAATGTTCATGTGTGATGCAGCAAACTAAGGACAAAGTGAAGATGCTGATCCAGCTGGCAGATAATTTCGTGGAGAAGGGACACATGCACGTCACGGAGCTGAAGAAGTGTGTGACGGCGGTGGACAAGCGTTACAGAGACTTCTCCCTGCGCATGGGCAAATACCGCTGCAGTCTGGAGAGCGCGCTGGGCATCAGCTCGGAGGTACTGGAACTATACAGCGCTCATTACACTTTCCTAACAATGCTTCACCTCATTCAAATGTATAATTAATGTGGATTTTGTTTTCTGATTGTGTGTGTGTGTTTCAGGACAATAAGGATCTGGAGTTGGATATTATCCCAGCCAGTCTGACCGACCCAGAGGTCAAACTGCGTGACCCCAACCATGAGGTGAACGAGGAAAAGAGGAAATCAGCCCGGAAGAAAGAGTAAGTGATCACACACGCTGCCCCCAACGAGATGGTCCTCAGTCCTGGTCCTCATTCTCAAGAAAACCAGGGGGAGAAGTTGGATCCAGATGCAACTCCTCCCACCTTACATATACATAAATCAACCCATCTCCACCCCCTGATCCCTAACTCCACCCCTAATCCTACCCATCTCCAGCCCTGATCCCTAACCCCACCCCTAATCCTACCCATCTCCAGCCCTGATCCCTAACCCCACCCCTAATCCTACCCATCTCCAGCCCTGATCCCTAATCCCACCCCTAATCATACCCATCTCCACCCCTGATCCCTAACCCTACCCCTAATCCTACCCATCTCCACCCCTTGATCCCTAACCCCACCCCTAATCTACCCATCTCCGCCCCCTGATCCCTAACCCCACCCCTAATCCTACTCATCTCCACCCCCTGATCCCTAACCCCACCCATAATCTACCCATCTCCACCCCCTGATCCCTAACCCCACCCCTAATCTACCCATCTCCGCCCCTGATCCCTAATCCCACCCCTAATCCTACCCATCTCCGCCCCCTGATCCCTAACACCAACGCTAATCTACCCATCTCCGCCCCCTGATCCCTAACCCCACCCCTAATCCTACTCATCTCCACCCCCTGATCCCTAACCCCACCCCTAATCTACCCATCTCCACCCCCTGATCCCTAACCCCACCCCTAATCTACCCATCTCCGCCCCTGATCCCTAATCCCACCCCTAATCCTACCCATCTCCGCCCCCTGATCCCTAACACCAACGCTAATCTACCCATCTCCGCCCCCTGATCCCTAACCCCACCCCTAATCTACCCATCTCCACCCCCTGATCCCTAATCCCACCCCTAATCATACCCATCTCCGCCCCCTGATCCCTAACCCCACCCCTAATCCTATCCATGTCCGCCCTCTGATCCCTAACACCACCGCTAAACCTACCCATCTCCACCACTGATCCCTAACCCCACCCCTAATCCTACCCATCTCCGCCCCCTGATCCCCAACCCAACCCCACCCCTTAGCCTACCCATCTCCACCCCTGATCCCTTACCCCATCCCTAATCCTACTCATCTCCGCCCCTGATCCCTAACCCTACCCCTAATCCTACCCATCTCCGCCCCCTGATCCCTAACCCCACCCTAATCCTACCCATCTCCACCCCCTGATCCCTAACCCCACCCCTAATCTACCCATATCCACCCCCTGATCCCTAATCCCACCCCTAATCATACCCATCTCCGCCCCCTGATCCCTAACCCCGCCCCTAACCCTACCCATCTCCACCCCCTGATCCCTAACCCCGCCCCTTACCCTATCCACTTCCGCCCCCCGTAATCCCTAACCCCACCCCTAATCCTACCCATCTCCGCCCCTGATCCCTAACCCCACCCCTAATCCTACCCATCTCCACCCCCTGATCCCTAACCCCACCCCTAATCCTACCCATCTCCGCCCCTGATCCCTAACCCCACCCCTAATCCTACCCATCTCCACCCCCTGATCCCTAACCCCACCCCTAATCCTACCCATCCCCGCCCCTGATCCCTAACCCCACCCCTGATCCTACCCATCCCCGCCCCCTGATCCCTAACCCCACCCCTAATCCTACCCATCTCCGCCCCCTGATCCGTAACCCCATCCCTAATCCTACCCATCTCCGCCCCTGATCCCTAACCCCACCCCTAATCTACCCATCTCCGCCCCTGATCCCTAATCCCACCCCTAATCCTACCCATCTCCGCCCCCTGATCCCTAACACCAACGCTAATCTACCCATCTCCGCCCCCTGATCCCTAACCCCACCCCTAATCCTACTCATCTCCACCCCCTG
Source organism: Cyprinella venusta (assembly GCA_038021265.1). Lineage (NCBI taxonomy): Eukaryota > Metazoa > Chordata > Actinopteri > Cypriniformes > Leuciscidae > Cyprinella > Cyprinella venusta. Next base: position 6,690,179 of record CM075867.1, on the reverse strand, counting down.
ATCCCTAACCCCACCCCTAATCTACCCATCTCCACCCCCTGATCCCTAACCCCACCCCTAATCTACCCATCTCCGCCCCTGATCCCTAATCCCACCCCTAATCCTACCCATCTCCGCCCCCTGATCCCTAACACCAACGCTAATCTACCCATCTCCGCCCCCTGATCCCTAACCCCACCCCTAATCTACCCATCTCCACCCCCTGATCCCTAATCCCACCCCTAATCATACCCATCTCCGCCCCCTGATCCCTAACCCCACCCCTAATCCTATCCATGTCCGCCCTCTGATCCCTAACACCACCGCTAAACCTACCCATCTCCACCACTGATCCCTAACCCCACCCCTAATCCTACCCATCTCCGCCCCCTGATCCCCAACCCAACCCCACCCCTTAGCCTACCCATCTCCACCCCCAGTGGCGCAAAAAGTGGGTATGCGCTATATGCGGCGCATAGGGGCGCAGCACATTGGGGGGCGCCAAAGCGATGGTAAAAAAAATTAAATTAAAATTAAAAAAAATAAATGTATATTGTATTTCTATATGTAGCTGCTGTTGTGCGTTTCTAAATCATTTCTGTATTCCTTCAATGTTATATAAAATTTTAGAGGACTAACAGCCAGCTAGGCTAGGGGGCGGGTAATATCGCGAGCGGGCGGGGGCGCCGTGAGCGCTAAACGAACAGGTACGAGTAGTGAGTTGTCGTCGAAAAAGATGGATAAAACAAAATGCTGTGGGGCTAAAAATAGAAAAAGAAAGAGAGAAAAGGAGATGGCATGTCAATTGATGCGACAGCAGCTAAATAACTGCATGCGCAGCATTGCTGAAAGCCAACAGGTAGGAATAGGATTTAAAATGTGACATCCAGGCATGTAGGCTATCTATATCTCGGTGGCCATCGGGACTACCGGGAGATTCCCGCTGGGCCGACGTGCTTTTTCAGCCGATACATCTCATCCTTTTTTTATTTATTTGTCTTAACGGCCCACAAAACTCATTCATCGGCGGCCCATTTGTTTGTTTTTGTTTTGTTTTTTGCTTAATTGGCTGCGCTGTGCTGGTGTAATGCATTGGTCAAAAAAGTCAGCTTTAGTTTATTTTCTGACACGCTGGCCCTGTGGCCCATGAAACATGTCATTATGCGCTTATATCTTTCAAGTATAGAAATTAGTGCAAAACTAATTATGAAAGTTTCCTTTATTTTTCAGTGCATTTGTTTTACAATAGCCTTTATGGCTATTACTATCATGTAATTAATTATTATGTAGTAGTGTAATATAGACAGACACTAACTAAAAGAGGTTCAATTTTTCTTTGTTTAATTTTCACCCTGAATATGGGTCGGATATTTTAATTTTGAACTCTCTAAGTGCACCAGACTGCTGAATTTAACATTACAGAACATAACATTTTCTTACGGGGGGAGCATCCCCCCGAACTCCCCTAGAGAAACCGAGGTCCAATTTTAGCGGGGGGGGGGGGGCGCTAAAATTGTTGCTGCATACCCCTCTGAAACTGGGTAGTTGCGCCCCTGTCCACCCCTGATCCCTTACCCCATCCCTAATCCTACTCATCTCCGCCCCTGATCCCTAACCCTACCCCTAATCCTACCCATCTCCGCCCCCTGATCCCTAACCCCACCCTAATCCTACCCATCTCCACCCCCTGATCCCTAACCCCACCCCTAATCTACCCATATCCACCCCCTGATCCCTAATCCCACCCTTAATCATACCCATCTCCGCCCCCTGATCCCTAACCCCGCCCCTAACCCTACCCATCTCCACCCCCTGATCCCTAACCCCGCCCCTTACCCTATCCACTTCCGCCCCCCGTAATCCCTAACCCCACCCCTAATCCTACCCATCTCCGCCCCTGATCCCTAACCCCACCCCTAATCCTACCCATCTCCACCCCCTGATCCCTAACCCCACCCCTAATCCTACCCATCTCCGCCCCTGATCCCTAACCCCACCCCTAATCCTACCCATCTCCACCCCCTGATCCCTAACCCCACCCCTAATCCTACCCATCCCCGCCCCTGATCCCTAACCCCACCCCTGATCCTACCCATCCCCGCCCCCTGATCCCTAACCCCACCCCTAATCCTACCCATCTCCGCCCCCTGATCCGTAACCCCATCCCTAATCCTACCCATCTCCGCCCCTGATCCCTAACCCCACCCCTAATCCTACCCATCTCCGCCCCTGATCCCTAGCCCCACCCCTGATCCTACCCTTCTCCACACCCTGATCCCTAACCCCACCCCTAATCCTACCCATCTCCGCCTCCTGATCCCTAATCCCACCCCTAATCCTACCCATCTCCGCCCCCTGATCCCTAACCCCGCCCCTAATCCTACCCATCTCCACCCCCTGATCCCTAACCCCACCCCTAATCCTACCCATCTCCACCCCCTGATCCCTAACCCCACCCCTAATCCTACCCATCCCCGCCCCCTGATCCCTAACCCCACCCCTAATTCTACCCATCTCCACCCCCTGATCCCTAACCCCACCCCTAATCCTACTCATCTCTGCCCCTGATCCCTAACCCCACCCCTAATCCTAGCCATCTCCACCCCTGATCCCTTACCCCACCCCTTATTCTACCCATCTCCGCCCTCTGATCCCTAACCCCACCCCTAAACCTACCCATCTCCACCCCTGATCCCTAACCCCACCCTTAATCATACACATCTCCGCCCCCTGATCCCTAACCTCACCCTTAATCCTACCCATCTCCGCCCCCTGATCCCTAACCCCACCCCTAATCCTACCCATCTCCGCCCCCTGATCCCTAACCCCACCCTTAATCATACACATCTCCGCCCCCTGATCCCCAACCTCACCCTTAATCCTACCCATCTCCGCCCCTAATCCCTAACCCCACCCCTAATCCTACCCATCTCTACCCCCTGATCCCTAACCCCACCCCTAATCCTACCCATCTCCACCCCCTGATCCCTAACACCACCCTTAATCCTACCCATCTCTGCCCCTGATCCCTAACCCCACCCTTAATCCTACCTTTCTCCACCCCTAATCCCTAACCCCACCCCTAATCCTATCCATCTCCACCCCCTGATCCCTAACCCCACCCCTAATCCTACCCATCTCCACCCTGATCCCTAACCCCACCCCTAATCCTACCCACCTCCACCCCCAATTCCTAACCCCACTCCTAATCTACCCATCTCCGCCCCCTGATCCCTAACCCCACCCCTAATCCTACTCATCTCCGCCCCCTGATCCCTAACCCCACCCCTTATCCTACCCATCTCCACCCTCTGATCCCTAACCCCACCCCTAATCCTACCCATCTCCACCCCCTAATCCCTAACCCCACCCCTAATCGTACCCATCTCCACCCCCTGATCCCTAACGCCACCCCTAATCCTACCCATCTCTGCCCCTGATCCCTAACCCCACCCCTAAACCTACCCATCTTCACCCCCTGATCCCTAACCCCACATCTAATCCTACCCATCTCCGCCGCTAATCCCTAACCCCACCCCTAATCCTACCCATCTCCACCCCCTGATCCCTAACCCCACTCCTAATCTACCCATCTCCGCCCCCTGATTCCTAACCACACCCCTAATCCTACTCATCTCCGCCCCCTAATCCCTAACCCCACCCCTAATCCTACCCATATCCGCCCCCTAATCCCTAACCCCACCCCTAATCCTACCTATCTCCACTGCAATGAGTTGCTACGGCCACCAGCCAGCAGTTCCACATACACTTCACAAGTTCAGACCCTTATTATCCATATTATAAACATGTATACTTTGTTTTGTTGCAGGTTTATTATAGCAGAGTTGTTACAGACAGAAAAGGCTTATGTGAGGGACATACATGAATGTTTAGAGGTAAGTGTTTCTGTTTTATTAATAATAATAAGTCATAATAAATCATTCAATCACCCTTTTCTGACCTTTAGATTTAAAGTCCCCCTGCAGTCAATAATTTTATCCCTTTAAACTCATCTTTGATCACCAAAATGATCTATTTAACATATTTCTTCACACCTTAATATATCTTGAATGTAACTCCACACCCTTGCCTCATTTAGTATTTGCGGTTCTATGAATATGCAAATGAGCCCCGCCTCCAATCACTCACTCCAGCTTATAGATCCATTCGTTGTCGATCACACGTGGATCTGATTGGTTACAAGGTAGTTTGTGGCGTCAGAAACACCAGCGATTTCAAACCGTGTTTAGTAAATCTGGCCCTAAATTGTCCTTATGTAAATCAACTCAGTTTTGATTGGCTAAGTTCCGTGTTCATCAGGCTCAGCTTTATTCTCAGTTCGTTCGTATGGAGTTTTCTCTGCATAGTAAATCAAACTCCCTTATTTCAAAAGAACAAGGAAATCTATTTTTCCTTGAGATTACACAGTCGAATGCCAAAGGTCTTGACTGTACTGTGAACGTACTGTACATAGAGATACTGCATTTAAATGATGGTTGACAGTCATTTCCTGTGTTATTTATTTATTAGACATATTTGTGGGAGATGACCAATGGTGTCGAGGAAATCCCTCCAGGAATCGCCAACAAAGAGCACATCATTTTCGGAAACATTCAGGAGATTTATGACTTCCACAACAAGTGAGTTTATCTCATTAAATCAAATATTAATGACATTATTAGGCCATGAGCCATCAAGCATTTTATCATCGTATACACAGTTTTCATATTTATTTGCAGATGAAAGAAGTGAATAATATGCTTTCTAATTAAAATGATACATATGCAAATGTTGTATCCCATGTGATATGGGAATGTAGTGATTGTGTTTCATTTGCATGTTGTTTTGTTTGTGTTATAGTATATTCCTGAAAGAGCTGATCAATTATGAGCAGTTACCCGAGGATGTGGGGCATTGCTTTGTTACATGGGTGAGTGTTTTTCACATGCATGTCATTCGATTCATTCGAGAAAGGATCCATGTCGCTGTGCACATAACTTTTTCTTATTTCTATAGAAAATTGTAAACACTCAAAAAATGAATTTTGCTGCTTGTTCAGATTGCTTAATTAAAATGAGCTTAAAGGGATTTAGGTCAAACCGTTCTTCTCTGTCAGTCATATAATGGAGGTCTATGGTCACCACCTCAAAGAGCAATCACAGAGAAGTCCAAATTAAACATGATTTAATGACCCGTAAATGTAAGTACACATTGATGGCCTAAGACACGAAACGAGCGGTTTGTGTGAGAAAACAAACAGTATTTATATAGTTTTTACCTCTTGTAACCACAGCCACGTCCAAGTGATCTGAGGGCGCGGGCGCTTTGTGGTTGTGGTAACAAGAAGTAAAAACGATATAAATACTGTTCGTTTTCTCACACAAACCGCTCGTTTCGTGTCTTAGGCCATCAATGAGTACTTACATTTACGAGTCATTAAATCATGTTTAATTTGGACTTCTCTGTGCACGCTCTTTGAGGTGGTGACCATAGACCTCCATTATATAAGTGACAGATAAGAACGGTTTGACCTAAAAACATCAAAATTGATACTACTGTGGAAACAAAGACACCTACATCTTGGATGCCGTTGAGGTAAGCTAAAACATACCAAAAATTAATTTCAAAGTGAACTATCCCTTTAAGACCTTAAAATAAAATGTAACCTTATTCATACATACATTTATACATTTATTCATGCATTTATTCATGTAGACAATCATTTAATTGTATTTAATTTAAGTTTATTGCTGCCCATATCCACCAATTATTAAGACAGATTTACAATATTCAGACCCGCTAAATGGTTTTATCAGAGAGAGACATCAAATTATACCAGACATGCTATTGGTCGATGAACATTGTGAATAATCACTTTGTCTTTGACATGCTAAATTGAAGATTGTGTTTGTGTTTCAGGCTGACAAGTTTAATATTTATGTGACGTACTGCAAAAACAAACCAGATTCCAGTCAGCTCATCCTGGAGCAGGCTGGGAGTTTTTTTGACGTAAGTACACAACATTTTCTAAATCATTCATCTAATTTTATAGACTGAGCCGCGTATTTGAGACCGGCGTGGAATTTTCCCACTCAAACCAATTTATGCCGCCCTTAACATCTTATCCAGGATCAGTTTCCTCCATGATAATGGCAAACTGGCGAAACAGATTTGGCAAACTCTTCAAAGGTTTCTATTTATAACGTGTTTCTGCAGTGTTGAGCAATGTAGCCAATCAGAAACATGCATGTTTATTTCTGGAACGCATTAGCCAATCAGAGGTGTTTAAGTTGAGTCAACTCTTTTTATCTTATAAAATCACCTGAAATTCAATTTACTTGAAATGACATGACCTCATGCATGTTCAACAGAGCACTGTACACTGATCAGTAGATTAACTCAGTGAGTCACTGAACACATGTTACTGTTACATTCACCACTGTGAGAGAATTGTTTTAGCAGTTGTCAATGTGTATGAATTATGCTTTATTTATATATGATGATTCTTTTCGTCTGTTCTGAACAGGAGATTCAGAAGAGACACGGTCTGACCAACTCTATATCATCATACCTCATCAAACCTGTGCAGAGAATCACCAAATACCAGCTGCTGCTCAAGGTACTGTGTGTTTCCAGGCATTGAAGAGAAGATCAGGTGTGGTGTTGAGTGCACTGTGTAGTGTGTGCAGTGCAGTAAAGTGTGTGTGCTTACAGGAGCTGCTGTCCTGCTGTGAAGAAGGCAAAGGTGAAATTAAAGATGGGCTGGAGGTCATGCTGAGCGTGCCAAAGAGAGCCAACGACGCCATGCACGTCAGCATGCTGGAGGGTACAACACTACTGAACACACGCACAAACATTGGGTTTTCATGTTTTATCGAGGCATTCCATGTATTTTTTATCCCGTAATCCTACCCATCACAGAAAGATTCTTGCATTTTTACAGTTTTCTACAGAGCCCCCCTAGTCCCACTTTGTCAAAAAAAAAAATTATAACTTGTATTATTTCTTTATATCTTGTGGCCTCAAGATACTAACTCGTGGCCTCAAGATAGTAAATCGTGGCCTCAAAATAGTAACTCGTGGCCTCAAGATAGTAAATCGTGGCCTCAAAATAGTAACTCGTGGCCTCAAGATAGTAAATCGTGGCCTCAAAATAGTAAATTGTGGCCTTAAGATAGTAACTCGTGACCTCAAGATACTAACTCGTGGCCTCAAAATAGTAACTCATGGCCTCAAGATAGTAAATCGTGGCCTCAAGATAGTAACTCATGGCCTCAAGATAGTAACTCATGGCCTCAAGATAGTAAATCGTGGCCTCAAGATAGTAACTCATGGCCTCAAGATAGTAACTCATGGCCTCAAGATAGTAACTCATGGCCTCAAGATAGTAACTCGTGGCCTCAAGATAGTAACTCATGGCCTCAAGATAGTAAATCGTGGCCTCAAGATAGTAACTCATGGCCTCAAGATAGTAACTCATGGCCTCAAGATAGTAAATCGTGGCCTCAAGATAGTAACTCATGGCCTCAAGATAGTAAATCGTGGCCTCAAGATAGTAACTCATGGCCTCAAGATAGTAACTCATGGCCTCAAGATAGTAACTCGTGCCCTCAAGATAGTAACTCGTGGCCTCAAGATAGTAACTTGTAGCCTCAAGATAGTAACTCTTGGCCTCAAGATAGTAACTCGTGGCCTCAAGATACTATATCGTGGCCTCAAGATAGTAACTTGTGGCCTCAAGATAGTAACTCGTGGCCTCAAGATAGTAACTCGTGGCCTCGAGACACTATCTCATGGCCTCAAGATAGTAACTCGTATCCTCAAGATAGTACATCGTGGCCTCAAGATAGTAACTCATGGCCTCAAGATAGTAAATCGTGGCCTCAAGATAGTAACTCATGGCCTCAAGATAGTAACTCATGGCCTCAAGATAGTAAATCGTGGCCTCAAGATAGTAACTCATGGCCTCAAGATAGTAAATCGTGGCCTCAAGATAGTAACTCATGGCCTCAAGATAGTAACTCATGGCCTCAAGATAGTAACTCGTGCCCTCAAGATAGTAACTCGTGGCCTCAAGATAGTAACTTGTAGCCTCAAGATAGTAACTCTTGGCCTCAAGATAGTAACTCGTGGCCTCAAGATACTATATCGTGGCCTCAAGATAGTAACTTGTGGCCTCAAGATAGTAACTCGTGGCCTCAAGATAGTAACTCGTGGCCTCGAGACACTATCTCATGGCCTCAAGATAGTAACTCGTATCCTCAAGATAGTACATCGTGGCCTCGAGATAGTAACTCGTGGCCTCAAGATAGTAACTCGTGGCCTCAAGATAGTAACTCTTAGCCTCAAGATAGTAACTTGTGGCATCAAGATAGTAACTCGTGGCCTCAAGATATAGTAGTGTCTTGAGCCCACAAGATAGTATATTGAAGCCACGAGTTACTATCTTGAGGCCACGAGTTACTATATTGAGGCCACGAGTTACTATTTCAGGCCATGAGTTACTATCTTGAGGCCACGAGTTACTATCTTGAGGCCACGAGTTAGTATCTTGAAGCCACAAGATAGTATCTTGAGTCCATAAGTTACTATCTTGAGGCCATGAGATAGTTATAATTATTTTTTTTTGCCAAAGTGGGACTAGGGTGGCTCCGTAGTTTTCCTCATGGGGACCAAAAAAATGTCCCCACAAGGTCCAAAAATACTGAGGACCAGGACCACACACAAACACTCACTTTGTCATTTCTACTGATGACCTTAAATAAACCTTCAACCTCTGTCTCACGTCAGGTTTTGATGAGAATCTAGATGTTCAGGGTGAACTCATCCTGCAGGACACCTTCCAGGTGTGGGACCCCAAATCCCTGATCCGTAAGGGACGAGACCGTCACCTCTTCCTCTTTGAGATCTCCCTCATCTTCAGCAAAGAGATCAAAGACTCTGCGGGAAGATCCAAATACATCTACAAGAACAAACTACTGGTATTGCTTATATCACTCCGTCTACACACACACACGCAGTATCACACACTCAGGGCTCACAGTAAGGATGATGGTCAGTTGCTTGCGTCAGTGATGCGTTCTCACTACATTTGACATCCATTCATCATATACACTACAGTACAAAAGTTTGGGTTTGGTAAGAAAGTCTCTTACGGTTTGCTCACCAAGGCTGAGTCAGAAATATTGTAATATTGTGAAAAATTAATTTTATTTAACTGTTTTCTATTTGAATATACTTTAAAATGCAATCTATTCCTGTGATCAAAGCTGAATTTTCAGCATTCAGCATCATTACTGATGCTGTATATATATATATATATATATATATTTATATATATATATATATATACTGTGTCTGACAAACAAAAAAGGAAGTTAGGGGGTGAGTGAAAAGATCCTTTGAGTCCTGCTTCAGATTATTTCAATGACATAAACGAAAGGAAAGCCCCATGGGAAGGTCAGTTAGTTCTCACACGAACACAGTCATGTCTGAGTTTTACATTTCCCATCTGATTTAGCACATTGTGTAAGTCTGTTAAGTGTTTCCACACATACCTGGAAGCAGCCAGCGCAGGTGTGCGGACCAGATGGGGCGCTTGTCACCCCTCGCTGTGTTCAATATGCCTGTGAACAGAGCCAGATGTGCCTTTGGTTTTCTTCCGGTCATCTGGAATCGTCTCACAAACACTATTTAAGCATCTACTTAAGATTTACTAAGGAAATGCTTTCAATTTTGTCAGACACATTTTTTAAAGTTCTGCTTTCATTTAGAGGGATACTCCACTTTTTTTTTGGAAATTGACTCATTTTACAACTCCCCCAGAGTTAAACAGTTGAGTTTTACCGTTTTCAAATCCATTAGAAGATATTTAGAAGAATATCAGTAAACAGACAGTTTCTGGTCTCATTGACTTCCATAGTATATATTTTTTCCTAATATGGAAGTCAATGGGACCAGAAACTGTCTGGTTACTGATATTCTTCTAAATATAAAAAAAAATCGGCTGAATGGATTTGAAAACGGTAAAACTCAACTGTTTAACTCTGGGGGAGTTGTAAAATGAGTCTATTTCCAAAAAAAGTGGAGTATCCCTTTAAGTTAACTCTTAGGTTATCTCACTCTTAAAGGGATAGTTCACCCAAAAAATTCAAATTATCCTATAATTGACTCACCCTCAAGCCATCCCAGCTGTATACGACATTCTTCTTTCAGCCAAACACAATGAGAGTTATAATAATAAATATCCCTGGTCTTTCAAGCATTACAATAGGAATGAATGGTACCTTAGATTTTGAAGCCCAAAAAGCGCATCTGTCATTAATGTGATCCATACGGATTTAGGGGGTTAATAAACAACAAGGTAAGAGCAAAACAAAACACGATGGTCGCATATTTGAAATATAAAGCGAGCTTGATGATAGTTGCGAGGTGTCACAGCTTACGCTACTCCTACATCCTGCGTCATTCGTCGGGTCAGACGTCGTCGCCTCTCACCTGAGCTTAAGCTTCTCCTACATCATGTGTCAGGTCAGAGGTCAATCGTCATGCATCATGCGTCAGGTCAGAGGTCATGTGTCGGGTCAGAGGTCACTCATCGTGCGTTAGGTCTGAGATCACTTGTCATGTGTCGTGTCAGAGGTCACTCGTCATGCGTCGGTCAGAGGTCATGCGTCAGGTGAGAGGTCACTCATCATGTGTCAGGTCAGAGGTCACTCGTCATGTGTCGTCAGAGGACATGCGTCAGGTCAGAGGTCACTTGTCATGTGTCTGTCAGGGGTCATGTGTCAGGTGAGAGGTCACTCGTCATGTGTCAGTCAGAGGTCATGCATCAGGTCAAAGGTCACTCATCATGCGTCGGTCAGAGGTCACTCGTCATGCGTCGGGTCAGAAGTCATCAACTCTCACCTGAGCTGACGCTTCTCCTACATCATGTGTCAGGTCAGAGGTCAATCGTCATGCATCATGCGTCAGATCAGAGGTCATGTGTCAGGTCTGAGTCACTTGTCATGTGTCGGGTCAGAGGTCACTCGTTATGCATCGGTCAGAGGTCATGGGTCAGGTCAGAGGTCACTCGTCATACGTAAGGTCTGAGATCACTTGTCATGTGTTGTGTCAGATGTTACTCGTCATGCGTCGGCCAGAGGTCATGCGTCAGGTGAGAGGTCACTCATCATGTGTCAGGTCAGAGGTCACTCGTCATGTGTCGTCAGAGGACATGCGTCAGATCAGAGGTCACTTGTCATGTGTCTGTCAGGGGTCAGGTGAGAGGTCACTCGTCATGTGTCAGTCAGAGGTCATGCATCAGGTCAAAGGTCACTCGTCATGCGTCGGGTCAGAGGTCATCGACTCTCACCTGAGCTTACGCTTATCCTACATCATGTGTCAGGTGAGAGGTCAATCGTCATGCATAATGCATCAGATCAGAGGTCATGTGTCAGGTCTGAGTCACTTGCCATGTGTCGGGTCAGAGGTCACTCATTATGCATCAGTCAGAGGTCATGCGTCAGGACAGAGGTCACTCGTCATACGTAAGGTCTGAGATCACTTGTCATGTGTTGTGTCAAAGTTACTCGTCATGCGTCGGTCAGAGGTCATGCGTCAGGTGAGAGGTCACTCATCATGTGTCAGGTCAGAGGTCACTCGTCATGTGTCGTCAGAGGACATGCGTCAGGTCAGAGGTCACTTATCATGTGTCTGTCAAAGGTCATGTGTCAGGTGAGAGGTCACTCATCATGTGTCAGTCAGACGTCATGCATCAGGTCAAAGGTCACTCGTCATGCGTTGGTCAGAGGTCACTCGTCATGAGTCGGGTCAGATGTCACTCGTCATGTGTCGTCAGATGACATGCGTCAGGTCTGAGGTCACTTGTCATGTGTCAGTCAGAGGTCATGCATCAGGTCAAAGGTCACTCTTCATGCGCCGGGTCAGAGGTCATCGACTCTCACCTGAGCTTATGCTTATCCTACATCATGTGTCAGGTCAGAGGTCAATCGTCATGCATCATGCGTCAGATCAGAGATCATGTGTCAGGTCTGAGTCACTTGCCATGTGTCGGGTCAGAGGTCACTCATTATGCATCAGTCAGAGGTCATGCGTCAGGACAGAGGTCACTCGTCATACGTAAGGTCTGAGATCACTTGTCATGTGTTGTGTCAGATGTTACTCGTCATGCGTCGGCCAGAGGTCATTTGTCAGGTCAGAGGTCACTCGTCATGCGTTATGTCTGAGATCACTTGTCATGTGTTGTGTCAGAGGTTACCCATCATGCGTCGGTCAGAGGTCATGCGTCAGGTCAGAGGTCACTCGTCATGCGTTAGGTCTGAGATCACTTGTCATGTGTTGTGTCAGAGGTCACTCGTTTTGCTTCGGTCAGAGGTCATGCGTCAGTTGAGAGGTCACTCATCATGTGTTAGGTCTGAGATCACTTGTCATGTGTTGTGTCAGAGGTCACTCGTCATGCGTTAGGTCTGAGATCACTTGTCATGTGTTGTGTCAGAGGTTACCCATCATGCGTCGGTCAGAGGTCATGCGTCAGGTCAGAGGTCACTCGTCATGCGTTAGGTCTGAGATCACTTGTCATGTGTTGTGTCAGAGGTCACTCGTCATGCGTCGGTCAGAGGTCATGCGTCAGGTGAGAGGTCACTCATCATGTGTCAGGTCAGAGGTCACTCGTCATGTGTCATCAGAGGACATGCGTCAGGTCAGAGGTCACTTGCCATTTGTTGTGTCAGAGTTTACTCGTCATGCATCAGTCAAAGGTCATGCGTCAGGTCAGAGGTCACTCGTCATGTGTCGTCAGAGGACATGCATCAGGTCAGAGGTCACTTGTCATGTGTCTGTCAAAGGTCATGTGTCAGGTGAGAGGTCACTTGTCATGTGTCAGTCAGAGTTGATGCATCAGGTCAAAGGTCACTCGTCATGTGTCGGTCAGAGTTCATCGTCTCTCACCTAAACTTATGCTACTCCTACATCATGCGTCAGGTCAGAGGTCACTCCTCATGTGCCAGTCAGTGGTCATATTTTGGGTCAGAGGTCACTCATCATCTGTAAGGTCAGAGGTCATGCTTCAGGTCAGAGGTCACTCATCATGTGTCTGGTCAGTTTGCAGTTTGCATCTAAATCGGCCCAAATGGAGGTTTCTGATAGAACGGGTGAATGTCTCGCGTTACTGTTACTGTCGCGTTACTGTCTTTCCGCGTGGCAAAGTAATTTAATTCCATTTAAGCTTTTTTCTGACTCCATTTCAACCACGAATTTAGGTTAGATTGGCAATTGGTTATTATAAAATAGTTTAGAAATACAGTTGATTGTTTGATTTAACTCTTTACTTATATTTTACCCGTTCATATTAGGAAGCGATGTCGCTCAGAGGTCGCTCCCACCCCTCCTCTATGTGCAAGTTATCTCTAAACCCTTGAGAACTTTATTACCTTTTGGTTTACTTCTTTGGGAATGAGACATTTGTACCAGTCGCACTGAGACATTTCAAATGAGACCAAACATAATACTGTAATGATAATTCACACTAAACCATATAGCTGGTGATCCGAGCATGAGAGAGAGACAACATGGGGGAGGTGATTGCCTCGGGGATGCTAGTTTCTCAAGAGAAAGTCAAATGTTAATTTCCAGGAAGGTCCTTTGTCTTCTCGGGAGTGGTCATTCAACCATCCTGCCCGGCTTTTCTCAATTCTTACAGGTCAGAGGTCACTCGTCATGCGCCGGAACTAGACTTGCGTATGGCCGTTACCCGAAGCCAGTGATTAAAGTTAGCCAATTTATAAAAATGAATATTTTTCTAACAAAAAAAAGCATGGCTTCACTTCGGGAGCCATATGGATCACTTTTATGAGGGATGGATGTGCTTTTTTGGTCTTCAAAAACGAAAGGTACCATTCACTCCCATTATAAAGCTTGGAAGAGCCAGAATATTTTTTATATAACTGTGTTTGGCTGAAAGAAGAAAGTCACACACTGTACACATAGGATGGCTTGAGGGGGAGTAAATAATGGGAGTATTAAAATTTTGGGGTGAACTAACCCTTTATGTACTCTGTACTTTTCTGCTCTTAAACACATTTTCCATCAATATTGAATTTATTTAAATATCTGTGTGTGATGTTCTGCTTTTTATGTGTTTACAGACATCTGAATTGGGGGTGACAGAGCATGTGGAGGGAGACCCGTGTAAATTTGCCCTGTGGGTGGGACGCACACCCTCGTCTGACAACAAGACTGTCCTCAAGGTACATCATGCTCTCTAGTATTTTTAAAACATGTTCCAGTCAGAGAAATGTCTTGTGAACAAAGATCAGGCCCTACATTTTAAACACGGATCTTGTGTTGTAAATGCATGACTGTGTCTGTTTCAGGCGTCCAGTATTGAGGTGAAGCAAGAATGGATTAAAAACATCCGAGAGGTCATCCAGGAGAGAATCATTCACCTGAAGGGGGCGCTAAAGGAACCGATCCATGTTCCCAAAAGACCAGCCAAACCCAGGAACAACAGCAAGAGGTCAGGCACACTTTATTATTGTGTACTGTACACCAGTCCTAAAAAAGGAGAAACAAAATTAATTTATTTAATCAAAATCTCAGCTCTCATAATGCTTCTCAAAATAAACCGCAGTTGTAAATCTAGCTTTGTTTGTTGTTATCAAATCATTTGCATGTCACTTTGGATACAAGTTCTGTATCTGCGAAGTGACTAAATGTAAATGAAAATCTGTTGAAAGACTGAGACAAAACTCTACATCCATGAATATTTATATGGATTGTAATGTATACATAACAATGCGGGAGGCTTGTGTTCATTTGAAATATGTTCGTCATACTGTCTCTCTTCATTCAAATTGTACATAGGGACTAAGGGTTTGCAGCAAAGCCAATTCTTGTAAATGGATCTACTGCAATGGCGAATCTATTTGTATATTTATGTGGATAAAACCGGATATGAGTGGGGCTTAAATCAGAAAGTTTGTCAAAAAACCATTATATTATCATAGAAACAAACTAAATCTGTAAATGGGACGCAGATATTTGTATATGCAACTCAACTCAACTTTTACAATGTGGCGATTTCGTATGAATTTGTGTGATATGATTTGTATAAAAATTAGGGCTGTCAAAACGATTAATCGCGATTAATCGCATCCAAAATAAAAGTTTGTGTTTACATAATATTTGTGGGTACACTGTGTATAATTATATATATATATATATATATATATATATACACACATGCTTGTATATATTTAAGAAATATTTTCATCTATATTCTGTATATAGATTTATATATAATTTATATTATATATTAATATAAATATTTTATATATATAAATAATATTTTTTTTTCTTAAACATACATGCATGTGTGTTTTTATATGTACACAAAATAATTATACACAGTGCACCCACATATATTATGTAAACACAAACTTTTATTTTGGATGCGATTAATCGCGATTAATCGTTTTGACAGCCCTAATAAAAATGTAAGATTTTTAGATCTTATGAAAAGGTGCAAATTAAATTATATGAATTACAAATTAGTCACCAACTCGCCAAAAACGTAACATAGTTTGCCATGTGATTGTTGTTTCACTCATTGAGTTTACACCCATTCGCTTTACACAATAACTATTGCACTGTCGCTTTAAATTATGCTGTCACCTGGCTCACCTGTTCTCCTGCAAGAACAAGGAGAGACTGTATCTAACGAATGTTATTAATGTTTGAATTTTGGAGTCATTTTCCATTCCCTTCCAAATAAAGTTTTGATCTTTGGGCACATCGGGACTTTTATGTGTGTATGTGTGTGTGTTTGGTTGCAGGGACACTGGAGATGACGCTGACAGTCAGGGAGATGGCAGCAGTCAGCCGGACACCATCTCCATCGCATCTAGAACCTCGCAGAACACTATGGACAGTGACAAGGTACAAACACACAGATCTGACCTCTGACCTCTGGAGCTGCTCTCGCTAGGTGCACTGTAGTCACGGGAACTCTTCATTACTGACTTTCCTGATCTGTGACATCACTCAGGGAACATTTACCATCTATGATAACTAGCCAAACCTTGAGTCATTTAGGTATTCTTAATGCTTTCATCATAACTAACAGTGCAAACACAATTTAATTAAGAGATTCGTTGATAATAACGTGAGTTTTGGCGGGAATCCAAAACTCAGTCACTGATAAATTCGTGTTGTTTGATTGACAGCTCCAGCGTTTGCAAAGGGAGTGTCATTCGATCCCTTCCTATTGGCTATATAATTTAGTTAAAGTTTAAATAACTTTGTTTATTTTCAACCTACTAAGAGAAACAATGTCAAGTTGACAGTTTTGTCACTGGTTTGATTGACACGAATTATTACATGACAGAAATCACTGGTCACAGATCAGGCATTAGAATTTACACAGTTACTTACTGTACATGTCGTGGCATTACTGTTGAGTCCATTTTCGTAAAAGTTTGTTTGCAAAGTCTGCGCTGAAATTGCAACTGTTTTACCGAAGAATGCACAGTGCAATGTGCCGAATACAAATAAATAATGCTCAATTGGAAAGTACATAACCACATTCCTTGCATTACGATCCTTTGAAAGGTAATTTTATTTTTCGTCCAGTGATCCTGTATCGCTCTTCTCTCCTCGTCATCTCACTAACACACCAGTGGGTGGGGCCAAAGTTGAAATAATGAAGTAGGCGTTGATTTATGGACTTGTTAGTCCAAAGCTGTTTTTGGGCTAAAAAGAACGTTTTCAGTTCTATAACTTTCAGGATATTCTTATATATGTATGATGACCTTTTTTTTCTCAGTTCATAACCCCTTCAATGCACTGTTTACAAGGTTACATAGGTCAAAAACATCCAAAACAATAACTTTCTGTGCATTTTGACAGGGCTAAAATTCTCAACTGGTCTGACTGGGCGAATAGAAAAATTGAGCCATGATATTTTGGAGGGCTCAGGTAAATGTGACGAATGTTAAGATTGTTTTAAGTAGTTTAGAGAGTGTAGAGAGACCAACTCGAATGCATCATGGGAGGGGCCGTACCCTGCAAGCTCTTTTGGCATGATTTGCTGGCCGCAAATCTGTAATGGAATTTTCTGCCCAGCATTGTGGGTAATAGATAGATAGATAGATAGATAGATAGATAGATAGATAGATAGATAGATAGATAGATAGATAGATAGATAGATAGATAGATAGATAGACAGACAGACAGACAGACAGACAGACAGACAGATAGATAGATAGATAGAATCTTTATTGTGCCATAGGGATAATCCACACATCCTTTTTCCTTTTTCCCATAGCATAGAATATCACAAATGAGGAACACACAGAAACATTTAACACATTTCCAAAAAAAAAAAAAAATGTAGCTTTGTAATGTAGTTTTCACCACGAATTCTGCCATTAAACACCATTAATAATAAAAAAAAATTATATATATATATATATATATATATACAATATATATATATATATATATATATATAATGTTAAAATAATGCAAATGGATGGTTTCAACAAAAGCATATACCGTCAATTAATTTTGTAACTCACAAAAAGTATATCTTACGCTTGTAAATTATCATTAAAAATCAATTTTTAACTTTTTTTTTTTTTTTTTTTTTTTTTTACATTTTTAACTTTTTTTTTACTCCCATAACACAACTGTTGCACACTATTGCTGAATTTGGAACTGCATACTGGCATAGTACTCTTGATATATGGCAAAAATATTAGGGCTGGGAAAAGATTAATCGCGATTAATCACATCCAAAATAAAAGTTTGTGTTTGCTAAATACATGTGTGTGTAGTGTGTATAATCATTTTGTATATATAAATACACACACATGCATGTAAACATTTGGAAAACATGGAAATATTTGCATGTATATACTTTATATATATATTTATACAAAATTAATATTATACATAAATATAAACATTTGATATATTAATAATAACACATTTTTCTTAAATATATATATATATGCATATATGTGTGTATTTATATATACAAAATAATTATACACACACATATATCATGTAAACACAAACTTTTATTTTGGATGCGATTAATCGCGATTTTAATCTTTTCCCAGCCCTAAAAAATATAGTATGTGGTTCCAAAATTTTGTTGATTGTTCTACTAAAAACTCAGAGCCAAATCTCCAGACTCCTCCCAGTGAAGGGTCAGGTGATCATTGATTGACAGGTGTATGTCACACACGCTCACACAGGGTTTCCCTGCTTTAGTTATGGAGCAGGGGCTGTCATGCTCCAGCACAGACGATGAGGACAGTGGTCATGAGCAGTAAACAGATGTACATGTACAGCCATGAAAAGTATTTTCAAACTGTGTGCTGGATTCTGCCCTCACAGGAACTATGACCCCCCCTATCAAATCAAAGTAAGACACATTTCACATAATATGTGCTCCTCACAACACATGTTTCAGGCAACTTTATAATGGCTTGTTGTGTTTTATGAGTTGTGTGTGTTTGTGGTGTGAGGTTTGTTTGGTTTGGAGATTGCTTAGGATGTTTTTGAGTGAGTTTTACCAACTCTTGATTGGATTTGACTTGTATCATTTCCTTTAAGGGCAGAAGATCCTGCTAGGATCTTAAAGTGCTCTGTGAAATACACTTACTGTGCTCTGATTGAATTTTATACAACTAAATGTTGGAAATGCTCCGCACTTTTGAGAGAGGAAGCATCAGAACATATTTATGTCTTATTAGTTTCTGGTGGAGTCCCTTAATGTAGGAAGGTGTTTTGGGATGGGTCATTATGGCTGACTTCTTGAACAAACAACTACAGTATTTGGTCACTGTTGTTGACAACTGAGTTTGGTTTTAGACTGTCAGCATGCTAAAACTCTCTCATCCCCTTTAACCCTCTGAGACTGTTTGATTTAAATGTATTTGGTGGTTTCCTCAATCAGAACAGTTAAAAAAATGGTATTTTTATTTTTAGAAATGCAGTATTTAAAAAAAAAAACCCTTCATGTAATGAGTCTAAGTGGTCAAACAAAAATGGTTATTGCTCTCCTCCAAGAAACTTTGCGTTCTCTCTCGAAAAGTTTGCATTCCCCCCTGGAGAAACACCAAGACTCTTTAAGATCTCTCGTGGATGTAGTGTTCCGCGTAGAAATATTACATTCTCTCGCACAAGTATTGCATTATCCTGAGAATTGTTTAAATGTAGTTTTGCACAAAGGCTTTGCGAGTGACCATTAAAGTGTCTTGGGTAAACACTAAAGTTTTGAAAGTGAAGGCAAAAGCATCATTTATATATGTATATGTATATATATTAGGGCTGTCAAAACGATTAATCGCGATTAATCGCGTCCAAAATAAAAGTTTGTGTTTACATACTATATGTGGGGGCACTGTGTATAATTATTTTAGATGTATAAATACACACACATGTTTGTATATA